>VZRL01000886.1:0-84513 GCA_013397895.1 Origma solitaria | reverse complement strand
CCCCATCGACAACATCGAGGTGAGCGGCGGCGCCGTGCTGGTGGCGGGCGGCAGCTGCCTCTACGAGCTGCGGCCCGAGCTGCGGCCCCGCCGCCGCGTGGTGCCGGCGGCGGGGCAGGGCTGCGGGGAGCCCCCCGGCATGCGCAGCAACCTGCTGCTGTACTACGAGGAGGCCGGCGGGGTGGGCGTCCTGCTGACCGGCTGGACCCAGGATGGCGGCGCCTGCCAGGTGTGGGAGCAGCCGTCCTACCGGCTGCGCTTGAACCAAAGCGAGGTGGTCAGTTGCCTGCCCGACGGCTCCACGGCCGGCGTCGTCTTCCAGCAGGCCGGCGCCTGGTACCTGGCCGTGGCGGCCACCTACTCAACCAGCGCTGACACGAACCACCTGCACTGCGAGCCCTCGAAGTCGGACAAGGAGACCGTCATCACGGTGCGCAGCATGGTCAACCTGAAGTCCAAGGAGGAGCTGGGCATCATCAAGCGCAGGGAGGAGCCTTTGCACTTCGTTGACGCTCTCCAGTGGGGAGATCACCTTTTCTTTCCCTACTACACGCTTAAGGCCAGGTTGGGCAATAACACGGAGCCACCCAGCATGGCTGTCCTGCGCCAGCTGCGCCCTTCGGAGGGTGGCCTTACTTTGCAAGGACACGTCTATTTGGACTGCGGGTGCAGGAGCCTCATTGTTTCCTCCAGCCTTGTCCGCCAGGGCGAGCGCGGCTGGTGGGTGGGCGTCTTCCGCCACAGCCACAACGCCAAGGCCTGGAACACCACTGCCGTCTGCATCTTTGGGATGGAGGAGATGAAGGAGCAAGCCTGTTCATCCACGCACTTCAATATGAACGGGAAAAGCTGTGTAAGTCTGGGCATCGTTTTGCTAAGCTTTCATCCTGCACGCCCTTGTTGACGCTCTTATTGTTGTGGCTGGTGTCTCTGTGCGTGACTCGTGGGGTGTCCCTGACCTGGAGGCACATGAAGTTTGTGGCAAACTTCAGAGCCACACCAGGCTTTGCACATCAGCCCTGGCTCTGTCAGCCTTCATGATTTCTCCAGCTCTTTTTGTTTGTAAAAAGCTTGTCCCTTACCAGATCCTTGTATACTTTCCAACTACCTGTTGGGAAAGACGAATTTGAGGGAATACCTGAGGGCATCCTGGGTCAGGCCTGAGTCTTGGGTTCCTCCCTCGATGTGTCCTTTTCTGCCTGGGAGTAGTCGTATTTCATTTTATTTTCCATTCCTAGATAAAGCATCTCCTACCTTATTCTGTGCATTCACATCTCATGTCATTGCAGCTACATCAGAAATGAAAAAAAGCCCGTCAAATTGACTCTGTGCACTGGTCTGTGTGCACTGTTATCCCTATCACTCACTAGTTATCTGTGCTTGCTTGCTCAGTGGTAACTATTTCTCAAGCCTCTCAGGGTTGGCCTTGCTTGGGAGGGCTCTCACAGCCACCTTCCCAAACCCTTTTGTGCAGGAGACAATAGGTGATACCTCTTCGTTGTTGCAGTGGTTACATTTTCACAGACTGTGGTGTCCCATGGAGTTCCCCATGTCACCTATTCAGTAGCAGTCTCACTTCAGCTCCTTCCTCCTTTTCAGGGTGAGCTGGGCACATGGAGGGTGCGACAGGCAAGGCTACTGGCTTTGCTGTGGCCTCAGTAGTAAACAAATTACCTAAAATTTGTATTCAAGAAGGTAAAAATGTAATTCAGATGAATAAGGTGCTTTTGCAAAGCCTGTCCATGCTTTTAAGCTACATTGAGAAGACTTTACAGAGCTGTGGCAAAAGGACCACTGAAAAGTATCAAGGAGGACCATAGGGGATCCAGCAAGGCATCATAAAGCAAGCCCTAAGCTTTTTGCAGTTCTTACACCATCCAGGGACTTTGTAGCTAAACTTCTGAATCCTTGATGTGTTATGATAGGAGTTGTTTGGAAATTCCTTGAAAGAAGTGCAGTAGATTTACTGTTACTCCTTGGCTTTCCAAATCTAACTCATAGCAGAGTGCAGTGCTGAGATGTTTCCAAATACAGACTACCAGAGGGCACGTGTGATTCAGTCTGCTCATCTCCCTGCTGAGCTGTGAGACTATTGCCAGTGTTAGAGGACGTGGTTGTGAATGAGAACCCCATATGTGGGTGAGACAACTGTGCTGAAGTAAATAGTGAAACTCACTACGGAGCCAGAGCCAATCCTTTGATTTGCAGTGCTAGCTTACTGCTTACTGCATGATTTCTGTGCTCCCACAAGGCAAACTTCCTGAATGAATTTGAAGTCTCATTCTGATCCCAAAATACCTATTTGCTTGTTGGAATTTTAGTTTGTATTGTTTGTTTGTAATTACTCCTGAAGTTTCTTAGAGAAGTGCTTTCTGAGCCTGTTAAACAAAACAGAAAAACAAACCTCCGTGGGCAGTTGATCCTTTCTAAACACTTTGCAAAACCTCATGCAAGAAATTTCAGAAGAGCGTCATGCATCTCACAGCGTAACATAATGCAGGTAAGGTGAGGCACATATTTCTGTTCACAGGGCATTTCACTGTCCCCATTGCCTCTCAGGGCCTGAATATGAAAAATCAATGATCCACTTGCTTCAGGATTGTTCTGATTCCGATCAGACTCCTGTGACTCCAGAGTTACTTTCATGTCCCAAAAGGCTCATCCCTCCTGGAAATTTAGATCATATTTGAGTACAATGCTGAAGAATCTCAACTCTAACAATCATTAAAAGGATTGCTTACTTCACCTTATGTCCCTAACTATGATGGTGTTATTGATTGGGATATTTTGGCACAAGTAATGCAGTTCACCACTGAGAGAAATGTGGTACTGTAATATTGTGTAAGATAGCAGGACATCTGGGTCCTGTGAAGTAATATGACCTATAGCATTACATGGCTAATTAGCTCTTGTTTTTAAGCTAATTATATGTGCTTATGGTATATAAACATAGAAATAAATGCACGTAGTTCAGCTTTAATATTTTGTAATACTACAGAAGGTTAGGCTAGGCTATTGCAGAGTAAGTTTGGAGATGACAGGCCCATATGCTGCTGCTTCTGGGTTGTTTTAGACCAGATCCTTCTTCCGTCTCTCACCAAAGAATGGGAGTCCCTGTAATCATGAAGTATGCTGCTCTTGGACTCAGAAGCACACGGGCTTCAGAGCAGACAGGAAGATGGAGTGTGGCATGTCCATCAGTGTGCAGCTTGCAGCAGTGTGTGCATTCCTAGCAGCAGCTCTGGCCAGAAAGCAGTGCCTTGTAGCATGGAGCTGTCGGGCGTACGTTGTACTGCGATGTGTGGGAATGGCCACAAGCAATGGTACTTAATTTGAAGTACCGTGCTTTGAAGTCCGTTTAAAGACGGTGTTGGTCCTGAGCAAAGGAATGTATTGCACATTATGAGTACTTGAAATGAAGGACGTCTTTGGTGCTTGTGGGGACTGGACCATGCTGAATGTCATTCTGGCTTTTGCCTTGCGGATACGACATGTTTGTTGTAGGGTGCTGCGGGTCATAGCCTGCTGGGTACACTTGAATGCTGGAGCTCAGGTGTGATGTGATGAGATGTGTGGATCCCAGACACGGACTCTTAGTTCATGTAGGAATGGAAAATACAGGGATTTTTTCACTGCAGCAATACAATTTATAGGAAGCATATACATTGGGGAGTAGGCAGTTTGTTTTCCTGCTGATCTTGTCATCCTTCAGATTTCTGTTGTTATTCTGACTACCTTTAGGCAAGACATCCTCTTACCCCTCTCCACTCACACAGTTGTGTTTATTTGTGCTGTGTTGACATTCGTTTCTCAATAGGACACTGCAAGAGGGACTTAACACAGGGTGTTTGTGGTTCTGAATTCCTTGTTATGCCATTGTTACCTGGTCGACTCTGAACTCATTCCTGTAAGGTGCTGAGCTTTCTGGCTCCTACCCAGTAAAGCACTTAATGACATATTTAACGTTAGGCATATATAAGTATTTCCATCATCTTCATGCCCATGCATTTAAAGTAAAGCAGGTACTTGAGTACTTCACTGGATTGGAACCAAATTGCTTTGCATCCTGTAGGAACTCACTGTAGGTGTGTGATCTCTTTAGCTTTGCTTTGCCTCTTAGGCCAAAGTTCACATTTGCATTAAATTTTAATGCTGGGTTAGAGTCTGTCATTGAAAATGAGTAATTTTTTAGATCCTTGCTTAGCAACTTTATCAAAAGTATGTGACTTCTACAAATTCTGTGAAATTGCTGCTTATGAGATCTGGCTAAGTCCGTTTTTGTTTTGTGCACTAGTGTGCACAAAGAATTTGGTCTTAGTTGAATGCGTTTATTCAGGACATATGCAGTACTGGATTCCCAGAGACAGGATCCCTATCTAGCAAGAGGCATGTGATGTTTTAGATGAAATTACTCTGAAAATATTTTGCAGTTTTATATTCAGCTTTTATTTCTTTGCTCTGCACATCTCTTAATTTTGAATATATCTGTTTATATGCACTGTCAGGGTGTATGTGTTACTGGACTCTCTAGCATAGCCTACATGTACGTAAGTTCATCTTCTTCACAATTTCTGTAGTTAAGAAATGTGAATTTGCCAAATCTCATTCTCAATTTCTTTTCAGAAATGACTGACTGAGTACTTACAAACACAGGAGGAATGCTGGAATTTGTCACAAACTTGCTGCAGGAGCTAGTGAACTTTAAGAAAGGCTTTTCTTCTGTTGTTCTGTGAGTGAACAGGAGCTACAAGGAACTCAGGTCTCTCACAGAGAAGCCAGGATGATGTGAGTCACATCCAAGTAGATGCGTAGGGAAAGTGTTCAAATTGGAGAACATCAGCAGGAGAGAGATGTAGAGTGTTACCTAATCATGATAATGACAAATCTGGACATTGGCTTTGCCATAAAAAAAGTTGCATGAGACAAAAAGGATTCAGGGAGTTTCAAGGATTCACAATTTTTCTGGTAGAAAATCCCCCAAAAATTTGTTAGGCATATACCTTTAAGACAGAGAATGGCTGTAGTTTATATTAAGGTGTTTATTTTATTATGTGAAAAGGCTGAGTAGTTGTGATAGCTACTAAAAGATAAGCTATCTTGGTTGGATTTTCATCTATTATTTAATGCAAGAAAATACTTGTTACAGTCTGTTCTTCGAACTTTTTCATTTTTCAGTGGTTGATACATATGAAGGTTGGTATATGCCCCTTAATTTATCAAACATACTTTGTAATCCTAGGACAAATGCTAGCTGGTGTTAGCTCTACCAAAATGAGATTTTGAAGTCAACAGTCACATCAATTTAATTATGCCCTTTAATTTGCAGGAACGGCATTTGAATTTGAGTAGTAACTCGTTCCAGAATGATTCATGGTCTTTTATTTAAGAAAAGAATTACAGACTTCTAAATATAATTTTGTATCAAAATTGATTCTGTAATTAATTTTCTAGTAGTAAAGTCAATCTCCTGTGTATTACAGACTGCTAGTATTGCATCTGATGTTTGATGGATTTCTAGAGTTAATGTTTTTGAAGTGAGTATTCCTGTCTGGTTACAGTGAGTTTTCAGTTCATCCCTGTTTAGTGTGGGAATTAAGCAGTGGGAGACTTGTCAACTCTCACACTCCGGGGATGGGGACTGCACAACCTCTCTGGACAACCTGTTCTGCTTGATTGCCCTCATAGTGATGCTTTTTAATCTCCTGTCCACTAGAAACCTCCACTGTTTCAGTTTGTGTCATTATCTCTTGTTGTCTTACATACACCTCAGTCAAGAGCCTGGCTTTTTTTCTTTGGTCTCTCTGAAATTGTCTCTTCTGTAGGCTGAACCAACCCACTTTTGGAAAAGGCTTTTAAGGTCATCAAATCAAACTGTTAACCCAGCACTGCCAAGTCCACTTCAAAACCATGTTCCTAAGCCCCACATGTACAAGTCTTATAAATACTTCAGATTTGCCAGGCATGATTTATCCTTGTTAAATTTATGCTAGCTTTTCCCAGTCACTTTATTCGTCTTCTTGTGTCCAGAAATGGTTTCAAAGAGGATTTTCTTTATGATTCTCCCCGGAAAAAGTGAGACCAACCAATGTGTAGTTCCCTGAATAATTCTTGGATTTTTTTGAAGATGGGTGCAGTATTTTTATTCAGTTGGAGACTTCACCTGGTCTCCACACCTTTTGAAATATGAGAGAATAAACTTTCAGCTTCATCAGACAGTCTCTCAGCATCTTCCTACAGATCCCATCTGTCCCTAAAACTTCTAAAAGCTGAGATTTCTTAAGAGATCTCTGGCTTAATCCTCTTCCAGTACTCGTAGTTTCTCTCCTCCTTGAACTCTCTGTGTCCAAAGGACTGCAAGATGTTGCTGGTGGAGTCCAGAGCCATGTCTGCATCCACTGTCAGTAAATCTCCGAAGCTATTCATCAGCTGGTGTGCATTTGCATTGTTTATTCTTTTATTGCTCATGTGGTAGTGGAAGCTCTCCGTGTTGCCCATAGCATACCTTGCCAGTTTCAAAACAAAGTGAGCTTGGGTTTTCCTAACACCATTCCTGTGTGTCCAGGTAGTTCCTCTTTAGTCACTTGTTCTTGCTTCCACCTCCTTTATGCTGTTGTTCTGCAATGTAGTTCAGTCATGACTTCCCTGCTTAGCTAGAGGCTGTCTTATGATGTGTCTGCTTGTTTTCCTGAGATCTGTGCATGAAGGAGATTGTCCTGAAAGACCTGCTAGCTTACTTGAGCTCTGTTTGTCTTCAAAGCTGACTCTCAGGGGATCCCACTGACCATTTTCCTGAACACACTGAAGCCTGGTCTCCAGCTCTCTGCTCTGACTATCACCTCTCCAGTCAGTTCTTCCTTGTTTTTGAGCAGCAGATCCAGAAGAGCATCACTCTTGACTGACCCCACAGGTTAACAAAGCCTGGGGTCCCATCTCATTCACTTTGTCCCCAGAGATTTGTAGTCCTGATCTGCACTAAACCATGTCTTTGGTGTCCACGTGGATGTGGAACAATGGGTAGTGGTCCAAGGAATGGGAAATCAGTTAGAGTTTCTCAGGGGTGTAATGGGTGGGGTCCCCTAAAAAGAAAACCCCAACCTGCTTTAACATCATGTTAAAACTCCTTAGCAAGTGTGTGCCTTCATCCCTCACAGTCACCTACTGTAGCGGTGGGTCAAGCCCAAAGGCTTCCTTCCCCCCTGCAGAAGTTGTGGAATCCCAGGGACTGAAACCCCCCCTGGGGTGGGGTCCAGGGTGGACTGCCCCAGGAAAGGGCTGAGTTCTGACTCCTGTCCCTCAGTCCATAAATGCATATCATATCTCCCTCTCTCCTTCCTTCCTCCTCCCCAATTGGTCCCTGACCCTTGTCCCTCCCTGACCCTTCCTCGTGTCATCCCCAGATTGGTTGTTATCCTGAGAATAAAGTCTGATGCCCCGCTGGCCTCTGGGTCTCTTGTCCCGAGCCCAGGCAGATGGTCACTGCGTGCCTCTGTGTCTGATTGCTCTGGGCAAGGGAACCTCCCTCTGTCCCCTCCGGCTTGTGGGTGCAGGGTGGTTGCTGAGAAGGACGGCGTGGCCTCTGGCCAGGGGACCCTAACCCCGTCTGTGGTGAACCCAGACTCTGGGGACACCGACAGAACGCACCAGAAGGCCGCACCAACCCTGGTAGTCGCCTGACCCAGCCAAGAACCATCGGTAACCTACCACTTTCTTTTGCTCTCTGCTAACACTCTGTTCAAGCTCAGTTGGTTTCAAAGCCTTCCTTAATGGAGCTTGTTCTCCCTCGTTGGTTATTAGGGCACTTTACCACTTCTGTGAACTTAGAACTGAGGGCAGAGAAGGACCATTTCTGCTGCTGTGAGAAGTCACAGGTTTCTAGCTTCCCCATTTCAGGAGTGTCCATCAGCATCTCGCTCAAGCGTAGCCTCTGACTGTTCTTCCTGCCTTGCATCATGAGCCTCAGGATTTGCCTCTGCAAGGTCTCTCTGAAGACCCTCTGGTCATCCTTGATTTTTTGCAGTGTGCTCGCCTGGACAGGCTTGTCCACTAACATTGCTGGGCAATGCAGAAATTTAAAAACTTCCTGGAAATACAATTTTGGAACAGTTAATCTCCTAATTCCTTAGCCCTAATAAAGGCTCACTGCATGCCCCAATGTTTGTTACCTTCTGATACAGTAAAAATTGATGAAGGTAGTTAAAGGATAGTGAAGTTAAGAAAGAAGAATGAGGTTCCAGAAGTTTTTTCCCCCTAGAAAAAACATCTCTCTGTTGTTTCGGTGTTGGCTATTGCTATATGCTACTTACAAATCTTGTGTGCCTTTGTATAGCTGCATCTGTTCTTTCACTCTTTATTTTTGCTTTTTGGACAGCTGCAATATGATGAGTGCTGTGTGAGCTAAAAATGCTGCCCTTTCCTCTGAGGCACGCAATGTAAAATAATCAGGAGGAAATCAAGACAGAAAGTAGAAGTGTGAATGTGGTTGCTGCAGCTGGAGTCGTGGCGATATAGCTGAAAATGAAATGCCAAATAGAAAATGAGTATAAATACCTTCCATGCCAATAACCAAACAACTACAGACTGCAGAGGGACTATAGAATAGAATAGAAGACGGACCTGAAGGATTTAAAAAAGACAGGTCTTATGGAGTGGTATTGTCTTTCCTTTTGATTTTCTTGGTTTTGTATGCCCTGAAAATGTTACAGGATAGATAAACAGATGACCATGGAGATGAATGACTCTTCAAGTATAAAGGAAGTTTAGACTGTAAATGCATTTTTAAGAATGGATTTAGCTGTGAAAGAAGCAGCTTGGGAAGGCCCTACAGTGCTGTAACCCCATTAGTCACAGTGGAGGAGGTAAAAGGACTTGTTAAAAAAATAAATGGATATGGAAAAGGGGTGACAGAAGGGTGAAAGCAGCAGCTGCACCCTGGAGGGAATGGGCAAACTGGAGAAATAGGTTGCAAAAGAGAGAAGGCAATTTTTGTTGTGACTGTCCACTGTCTGAATTCCCCCTCTTCTTATCTGTATTAGCTCAATGTCGCGTTGACCCTCCCTCTAGCAAGCAGAGGGAGGGGAGGAGACTTCCACACTTGTCAGTATTGGTTCTTCAGTCAGATGAGGAGGATGCACTGATATGACATTGGTTATTTTATTAGTATGTGGGTCAAAATAAAATCTGGCAGCAAAGCTTTTCAGAAACTGGGTGAGTACTCCTCTTTTCTGTGGTCTTGTTGGGCAGAGTCTGCGAGGAACCTAGGGTAATTTGTCTTTCTTACACTATTACATGGTGCACTGCAGAAAAACTGTTCCTAATTTCGGTGGAAATGAAAGCCTGGAAGCTCCACTTCCTCACTCCTTAGCCTGCGTGAAGACTCATTGTGTCCACTAGTTCTGGAGTTTTGTTACCTTCTGATCTAGTAACAAAGTGAGTTGACTTTTTCCACTTTAGAATGCTTGCAATCACACCCTGCCCCACTCCCCCATCTAACTCAGACCTCTAGGGAATTGGATTCTCGTGACCAAGTGAGTTTTACAGAAGTTTTGTACCAGTGCATGACAGTTCTTGTGTCTTCTTCCAGCTGCATGAAAAAAAATAGTGACTTTAAATATGACAGTTAATCAAGTCTTCTTTTACTCCAAGTGGCTGTTCTTTCAAGCTAATTAAAATAATTCAGATGACTGAAGAACATTTTAATTGACTTAGCATTGCAGTTCAGAAAAAAAAAATATTTCTAGTGGAAAGACTTCTTGGGGTTAAGCCAGTGTCATAGCATGCGAGAGGGTTGAATTCAGCTGTTACTGTGTTATGGATTCGCTTCATAACTTTGAGGAATGCCTTCACCTTTTTTTCCTAAATGTCGGTTTTGATGGTCCATTCTCACACTTTGCTTTGTGCATTAAAGTGAAATAGGCTCTTGCACTCAGAGGGTTCCTGTAGGTTTAGGAATCCATCCTTGAGGCTGAAATTCTGGACTTCGTAAGCTAACCTACAGGGCCTGTTCCCAAGGACCTGGTCTTACCTGAGTTCTTGTCCCTGCCTCTTCACGCCTGCCACTCCTTTGTGCCAGCACTGTTGTCTGTGCACCACATGTTCATGTGATGAGGGGCACGACTCACATGAAGATTTAGGTAGATAGGTAGGTAGAAGATTTACAGAGCATTTTCTAGGCACATAATTTCCTTAACTAAGCTCACTGGAAAACTTTATACTAATACAGGGAAGGGGAGGTAAAGCTTGGCTCTCTTGTTTGGAGAGCAGGTGGGATCACACCTTTGGCAATATCTGCCACAGAGATTGACTTAGAGCAATTGGAGGACTTTAAAACTGAGTTACTGCTTATTGAGGAGACACCCAGGCATCTAGGGAGTTCCCCTGGTAAATGGTCCTATTCTCACACATGCAGATTTCCTTTCAGCATTTGATCATCTACAATCGGAGTTACTTGGTTTGGTTTTTCATTCCACAAGATACAAGGATTTCCTGCGTGATGTTTTTTTCATGAGCTGCTTATATGTGTTTGCCGCTTAACTTCCTCCAGGTGGGATGGAGAATTGAGGGTAACATGTTGATTTTAAAGCTCATTTATGTTCTCTATGACATGAACTTCACATTGCTTTCTCTCATTTTTATGTTTATGTAATATACAAGTCTCTGCTTCCTCTAGTGTCAAGGAGGATGAAGGTTTGCATTTTTATACACACCCACACAGTTTGTTTGAAGTGTCTCCTTTCTCCAGAATATTTGCATTTAAAAGTGATTGCTGAGTGTAGTCGTAACCTTCAGGTGATGGCAAAGCATGGCTTCATTGAGAAAACTGGCAATTCAGAATAACCCCAGGACATTATGTCTCAAAAGAGAAATTATATTGCAAAGTAACTTACTACTGCTAGGCCAAGTCTGTATCCCACTGAAGTCAGTGACTTAGCTGCAGCAGATGTAATCTTTGTCACAGATGTGACCAGTTGTCATATATAAAAAACTTGTTTTGTGTGTAATTTCCAATAATGTGTTGCTCTGAAACTATGTCAGAATTGGAATGCTACTCAATGTATTGTCTGAAGTTTGAGTTCTCTGAGAATCTTTCCAAGGACTCTTCTTTTTCTTAAAGTTTTGGAGTATAGGTGAGTGAGTTTTTGATAAGTGTTTCTTATATCTGATTTTCAGGAGGCACAATCAATCAAGAAATTACCTACCTTGATTCACTCTGGATTGGTGGCTGTTTATGGCACAGTTGTTTTGAATCGTGTAGTTCTCTTCTTGGGAACAGATGATGGACAGTTACTGAAGGTAAGCTGAGTGTGGCAGTTCTTCCCTTCACCAGCTGCTGCTGTGTTCATATGGGTAAATGTTGCCTGGTTTATTCACTGTATTATAAACAAATATGATCCCCTGAATCTCTGTTTCTTTTTGTTTGTGAAATAACTGCTGTATAATCATTTGGAGAGCAAGATAACTTTCAAAAGCAGTTATGTAGCCTGCCTAAAATTCAAGTAAATGTTTCATTAAAATGCTTATGCCCACAGTATTAATTTACAGACTGTGCAGTTCTCATTTATTTTGTCTTTTTTTCTCTCCTTGCTTTGGTTTTTCAGTAGAAATATTAAATATTGCTAGATTTTGGAAGAGTGTGTGTTTGTTTGTTTGTTTGTTTGTTTGTTTGTTAGCCTATCTGTGTGATGTGAAAAGCTGTCCATTAGAGAGAAAAGTCAAGATTCATTTTGCCTTAGCTTCTGAGTAGTTGACCTACGCTAACTTAAATCCATTGCTGGAAAGTGAAAGTCATCTTATCTCATTATCAAACATTTCAGCTATCCAGTCAAATGTCTTTTATGCTTTAATTTTTTCTGGGTTTTGCGAGAATGTGCATTTCCTGTCTACACTGCAAAGGATGACTCTCGTTCTTTGTCTTTATTAAGCAGACATTTGGAGAGGAGTATAGTAGAGACCTTGAAAAACTTTTGTCCATTTGATTTCATTTTGCTTTTGATTATGAAAAATGAAATCGATGTCTTCCATGTCTCCTTAACACAGTGGAGACCATGAGCACATCTCTCTTGTTTAGTCATGGAAAAGCAATATTGATGTGGTTATTGACTTGCAAAATAAAGTTTCTGTGTTCTCTGGTTCCGTTGAGTTCTGTGCAAAGGGTGGTGGAAAATGGTAGAGTTGGGCAAGGTAAGAAAAAGAAATATCATTACAGGTGGATACTTAGAGAAGCCACAAAGAAACTTGTGTAAGTTCCTTTTTATATTATGGGTGTCTGAATGTTAATTTGTTTTCTGAAGGCTGATACTTTCTTCTCCATTCATAGGAGTAACACATGATTTTGGGATATAGGCATCTCTTCCCCATTCAGTTTCTGAATCAATCAGGAACAGGTTTGGTGGAAGGCATGTTTCATATGTTAAACCAGTGCCAAATTCAGTGCTAAATGTGTCTGGCATGGATTTTGTTTTCTGGTGATCTTTATCTTCATCTTTCTCCAGTCTGAGAGCCAGTGCAGTAGGTGAATTGAATCATGGCACAGTAATTCATCTCAGAAATTTTGATATAAATGAAATTAGGCTTTTGTTTACGATGTTGACTGATCAATAAAAGAACTTGGGAATAATTTAATTACACATGTTTTAGGCTATTCTTAATGAGGATATGAAATCTAATTGCCCAGAGGTTTTATATGAAATTGAGGAAGAAACTTCCATTTTCCCCAAACTTCGACTTGATCCAGTGAATAATAACTACATCTATCTGTCCTCTGCCAATAAGGTAAGTACAATATTTAATAAAATATTAAATTCATGTAAACTACTGCTTTAAGGATTTCTACCACTTTTTAAGTGAAGTGTCAGAGTTAGACCTTTAATATCCAGACTGCAGTTACAAACTTCACATTAATATCTGGTTATGGTGTCTAAATTTGGGCTGCACTCCTGCAGAGCTTGGAAGAGCTTCTGCTGTCATGGTGCTGCCCAGTGTTGCTGTGATCCACCAATACCCTTAATCCCATGCTTATGCCATTCTGCCAAGAGAGTGTTTGTTTCTGTTTTTCCTGAAGGCAGGAAAATGCAGATCAGGCAGAGTCAAGCTTAGAGATAGTAAAAAAACTTGTACAGTCTTTGAAACAAAGCAATCCAGATGTTGGTAGGTCAGGATTTGCCAATCAACTAAGGAGGATCTAAAATGGAAAAATCTCTTAATTTGAGAGATGGCTTTGAAGCCTTAGTTCTGACGAAATCAGTGATAAAGCTGTAATCAGTGATAAAATTCCCATTGTGTTCAGTTAGGCATAGACTTCAAAAGAACAAAACAAAAGCACAATGAGAAGTGAGCAATGTGTGTGCCTAGTGAGGCCAAGGAGTTCAGCAGTCTCCAAGAGCTGCTGCACGTGAGCAAACGTGTCGGAGCTGCAAGTCAAGCAGTGTGCTGTTTCCAGGAGCCAGTGCAGTTGTTGCAGCACATCCTGCAGCAGGGCTACTGAGCAGCAACTCAGAAAATCCCTTTGTCTCGCCACAGTGGGGAAAATGGCATTGAAAGCTTAAGGGCTTGCTGTCCATCTTAACTGGACAGGATTTCACCCAGCACTTAATTACCTTCACTTACCATAAAATCACTTTTCTGGCAGTGAACATAGCATTTTAGCCTGCTGTTTTAGCACAGGGCTAAGCTGGTAGAAGAACCCCTGACTGATATAAAACATCTATCACAAATATAGAAGGAATCAAAATCTCAGTCAAAAGTAAACATAGATATTCAAAGTAAGACTTGAATTTTCTTTAGCTTTGGTAAAAGACCAAGTTGTTATAAAGGAACAACAGCTTTTAGGAATAAATGCACTTCTCTGATCATCTCTTGGAGCTGAAATAAGGCTTCTACACTGTCTTTTAAAATTTGATAGTGTATAGTATTATGACTGGTTTCTGAACTGATTATCTCACACACCTTCAGATAAATTGAATTTTATGATACATGGATGGAAAAAACAAAATATAATTCTGCAGGAAGCAGTGTATCCTTGTTTCTGTTGATAAAATGTAGGAACTTCTAATTCTTGCAAATTCGTAAAAAAATTGTTTTAATTAGTTTTTTTTACTAGGATCATTAATTCACATTGTTATTAATAACATTATTTGTATCTGTATTCAGTATTTGTAATCAGCTTTCTCTTTTTCTTTTTCCTTTCCTTTTCTGAAAATGGCTGGCTAGGATATTCAAGCTGAATGTACAAGTATAGATACATACAATATAGCCACAATTATCTACATTTACTTACTGAAATGGCATTTTCATGCATGCTAAGCAGTTGCATGCGTTTGTTCTAGTGTGCACATGCAGTAACCTGACATGGTGATGCAAACACAGATGCATTTTGTTATGCGCATGCATTTTTGGATGCACCTTCATCAATCATTTAAATATCTCAGTTCCGAGGAGAGGAAAATGGTGTTCTGCTCAGCAGAGCATTATTTGTAAAATATACCTCCTTTCTATTATTATCTATAATTCACTGCTGATCAGTCTTTCTTGCATTAATCTGCCCATGCTGGCCTTTGAGTAGTAGAACCAAATTGTTATTGTCAGAGGTGTTTCATTATCTGATGGCAAAATACAGTGTGTGCAAAATAGGCTGCATATTTCTATCCAAAGGTCTTCTGGCAGAGGGGAATCCATAAGGAGACTTCCCCAGAGGGATTGTGCTTGGTTGCTGTCAGATTTTTAATGGTAACCTTCAACTTCCCTGTTTATGGAGGCCTATTTTAATTCAATGTGTTCTTGCATTCTTTGGTTTCAGGTGAGAAGAATACCAGTTGCAAATTGTGGTAGATTTGCTTCTGAGCGAGAATGCTTATCTGCACAGGATCCCTACTGTGGGTGGTGTTCTTTGAACCGAAGGTATCTTTTAGTATTTCAGACTGTCATATAAAAGCAGAGCATTATTAGTCAGTGTATGTTTTGACTGGCTTGGGGCTATTCAGCACCAAGATTCCATCTACTGAATTTTTATGGAATCAGTCATAGCCATAATTGTGAGATACTTTCTTGTCATGTGAAAGGGAACTCAACACCTTTTAAAGACAATGTCACCGTCAGGTTTTTGAGATCTACCCATAAAATATATGTTGGGCTAAGAATAATAGTTTTGCTTTTAGAACAGATAATTTTGCTTTCCAGATTGATTGATAGATGAAATTGTATACTTGTGCTTGAAGCATCTTAATAGCTTGGAGCATCTTGTATGTGAGAACAAGAAAAGAATGCTTAGTTGTCTTCAGTATTGATAATTCCTTTATTTGGAACCACTGACTTTGGTTGAGGCCAGAGGAGAATTTCTTTCTAAATGCTTTGTTCCCACATTTGAATCATTAATTTTGACACTTACTTTGAAGCAGGTTTGAAAGCTATTTTACATCTTAGGCCTGGGCTGGAGAAATTCCTGGGTCATCAGGCCTAGTCTTGGCAATTGCAAGCAACCACATCATGTAAAACTAAAAACTTAGCAAGGACCATCCTAAATTTAGATAGGCATTTTGTCCTTTCTGCCCTGGTCGTGTGGCTTCCTGACAGTCTCATTTTTTGCTGGTTAAAATATGTCTGCTCATTTTTGTCATGTGTGTATTTATGGACAGTTTATATTTATTTGTTCTGGTGCTCACATCACCTTTGCCTGAATAGGTTCCCCCCTCCACGTAAGCCCCTCCCCACTCACCTCTTCAATGTTTTTGTGAAAGCAGTCTCTCTCTTTGCTTTCATTTCGGTGTTCTTAGAACAGGTCCTGTCATATGAGACGCTCATTTCTTACCTCCACTCCAGTAATCCTTCTGTGAAATTTATGCATCCTTTTAAAATAAGGATGGCCGAGGCTCTCACATTGTTCCAGAAGAGATTTCGGTTGTGTCTTGCTTAATGGTGTTTAATCAGTCTGTCCAGGAAGCACCTTGGTGTGTTCTGGGATCACAAACGTCTTTTTCATGACAGCATTACATTGATGGGCCACAATCATCCATGATAAAATAATGCCCCCAGGTCCTTCTCTTTCTTTGTTTTCTTTCCAACTGATGAGTTTCCAGTCTATAACACATATGGGTTGTGAGATTTTTATTGCTGTAGGTACATGTTCTTGTACTTTATGCTTTGAAATGTCATCCCATTTCAAAGTTATCCAAGTTTTCCTGTGTGATATTCTTACCTTCTTTTGCATGTTAATGTTCCCAACTCTTGTCAGCCTATGTCAACAGTGTAAAACTTCTTTTATGCATGTTTGCCAGTGATTTAAACCTTAAACAAAAGTGCCTGTAAGATGGATTTTTGAGGAATTCCACTAGTAGCCTTCTTTTAGAAGGTTAATACTACCCATTTTGGTTTGTTCCGGCATTAACATGATTTTGCTGAAGATCTTCTGCTTTGTGTTTGTGAAGGTAGTTATTGGAAGAGAGTAGGTATTTATTCTGTAATGGGTTTTCTTCAAACTGTCTTTTGCTCCCTTGTTAGAAACTGTGTATGTTACAGTGCTAAGCTTTTCAGGCTGTTAGTTACCTTATAAAGAGATTGTGAATAACTGTTATTACTCAGTAAATCCCCTGCTTATGAGGGGAATCACCAAAAGTTTCCATCTGATTTAAACAGAAATAATTTAGTCTTTTGGAGAAAAAATGAATTATTATAATACAAGTCATGTTCAACACCCACATAATTTTTGACTCTTAAATACTTAATGCCATTAAATATTTGGTTTTGTGAAGAGAGACCTCTGAGTGAAACTTTAGGAAAAAAGGGAGACATTTTTAGCCAATATTTTAGTCAAAGTCCATATATGTCCACTAAAGCAATATATTCCGTAATAATTTTGAGATAAATGATGTTTTAGACTTCTACAGGGAAATGAATTTTCTGTAAAATACACACTCCAGTTTTAAGAAAAATTTACTAGCAATGCTAGTGGTTCTTTTTAAGGAAAACATGAATTCAAATCCAGTACTTTAATGTAAAAATCTGTGCATCTCATTGCAAGTGAAAACAAAATGAAACATGTTTCTACTGTTCCTATTTCTACTCTTTCTTCCATGGGGACTAATATATTAATTCTCCTTTTCACTTACAAGCATTCTAATCAGTTAGTCATAGCATTGTGTGATTTCTCCTAATGTTTATAAATCTTCTGTAGATGAATCAGATTTACCTGAATTTTGCTGAAATACAATTCCAATAGAAGGTATTGATGTTTTGCATGCATTTCTGTATAGAAACAGCTCAATATGTTATCTAACGTGACCAGACTTAGTTTTGAATGTAGTCAGTGTGTGTGGGACATCTGTGGACTTCATTCAGGGGTTGGTACCTCGGAGAAAGAAGGAAGCCAAAACTTTCTCCGAAAGCATGTTCTCATTCTATGAGGAAATCAGTATGCTTTAGCAGGACAGAGAAGGCAAATGTGTTAGGATCTGTTGTTAATACAAGATTAGTGAAGCAGAGACTTGAGTAAATACGAATGAACCAGTATGCATAAGTATTGTGTTATCATAGTGAAATAAGAGGATCTCGGTTCCAATTCTGCAGAGGAATTTTAGTAGTATAAAGAACTAGTTTGCTGTGGAATATTTAAAAAAAAAAAAACGCCTCACTCTGCTTTTCTCTGTGCATGTATCTATGCATGTCTGAAATCTGATCCAAAGGTTTCATACCTTATAGTTTCATACTTGTATAGGGTCCGGTTCACCTTCAAGAAAGCCAGACTAAGTCGTCTGACTCTGTGTGTTAATTTTCAGAATCATGTGGTTCACAAATAATATTTGTTATATTCATTCGAACTACTTGTAATCAATACCCATTTTTTAAAAATAGGGATATTATGGAATAATTTCATCTTTAGGTGAGTGGAATTATTTTACTCTGGGCCTGTACAGGGCAATTTTGAGAATTTATGCTAAGGGGCATCAGATGTGACTGCTTCCTATGAAAATGACTATTCTCCACAGCACACCGTTTGGGTGTTAAAGGTCAGCTTTTAGAGCCACAAAAGATGCATTTTTCCCTTGCATAAAGATGAGCATGACCCTGGGTCCTGGGTGGTGTTACTGGTTTTGCTATTCAACTCTCAGATTCCTCATGGCAAATGAGGGAAACAAGTTCACTGCTTGTGTTCCTCAGGCAGTCTAAGAAAGCAAGTAGCTTTTTCCTGGGACAGTTGTAAATATTCAGCTTGATAAACAGTTTTTTAATATTTCAATCTTAGCGTCACTGAAATGCATACGCTTATTTAGTGCCAAGTACTGCAAGTGCCTTACGTCTTTACTGTTCTAATCCTCCGCCTGTCAGAAACTCTAGAATGTCTTTCTTCTGTCTGTCTTTGTTGCCAGTGTGAGTTACCCACTCGTACTTGTCTGAGAATCTGATTTATGCACATCTGTTGATGACAGATACCGTCTTCTGTGGCTCTTAAACTGTGGTGCTGATGAACCTTTGTGATCTCAGAAGGGTGGAGATATAAATGAGATTGAAATTTGTCCTAGCTCAGGCAGTTTGAAATAGTCCCAATTTATCACAGTATCATTATGATCTGAATGTATTCAGATGCAAAGCCCCACCAGGTTCTTGTGCAGCAGGAACTCAGTTTCCTGAGTTAGACCACAAAGGAAGTGACCTTGTGCTTCACTGCATTCCAATTGCCAACATTTTGATCTGCAGAGGATGACTTTATGGTTTCTATGGTTTGTGGGGTTATTTTGGGCATTTTGGAACGTGGTGGATATTTTTGTTGAACATGTTAGTTATTCTGGAGAGAAAGCACATTGTTTGTGAAACATGTTTTTACAGTGAGCTTTTCATGAAAAAGGGCCATGCTTTGCAACTGTGAACTCATTTCTAGTTTTTAGTGAAGGAATGGTTAATTAAGGCAGATGTCACTGTCCATATGATTGAAGCTATGCATGCTTCTATGTTTGGTAGAAAAGTAGGATTAAAACTATTGAATGTTACATTTATTTATAAATATTCAATCTTAATATTAAAATATTAAGATACATTCAGTTAGCACTTATTTGTCTTTAATTGCTAATATATGAAATTACTTGGAGTTCATTTATGAAGTGTTCATTAACTATTGACAGCAGACAGCATTTTAAGGATTCACCTTTCAAACTCACTGATTGTCCATCTAATTTGTATGCCTATATTGTCTTTTTCTTATAAAATGTTTTTAATATGTGTGATCTTTGTAGTACTTGTGTATCCCAGTGTTTCCTCATTCTTCCTTAATTTTTTGTTGCACAGTTTGTTTCCTACAATTTAGCATCTCTAACATTCATATTTACTTTGAGCTGTCCTATTTCTGAAATGGATTTTATGCTTGAAGACAGAGAAGTCTGTTTAGAACCTTTTCAAATCTGGTGTTTTTAACCAAGTACACTGACATAAAAGGGAAGGATTACCATTCATATCAGTGGATGACAAAAGAGAAAAGGAAAGAGGATGCATCTCATCAACTATACACATTTGTAGTATAGCTCCACATTTGAGCTTCACTCCCATCTCTTATACCCTCTGGAGGGAACAAGCAGTTTCTATAGTGTGATTAATTTCATTTTTGTATGAATGTCTTAAACAGGTTAGGTGAATTGTACCCTAAAAGAATGTATTTCTCCCCACAGAGTGTAGGGGGGACTGGGGGGCAGCGGGGGGATCAGATGTAGAGCTGTATAATGAAGCAATCAAGTTGGGGATGATGAATTCCATCCCAGGCTACCAATTCCACTGTTACTGGCCAAGCATCTAATACTTGCTTGAGTCCCATTGACTTAATTAAGACCCTCGAGCATATATCAATGCATTGTAATTTATTTTGATAAGCAGAAGATTTTACTGATTGTTTTCCTGAAACTTTTTGCAGTTATAACCATATTCCTGTAAAAAAAATCAATAGTGTTCCTGTAAAAAATCAATAACTTTAAATAAGTTGAAGTACAGTGTCTGAAGTCAAAGGCACGATAAGGAGGCTAGTATAATTTTATGTATACTTTTAGGTGCACATTAAAAGAAAACTGTACACATTCAAACAGCATAAATGGTTGGTATAACATTTCACATGCACCTGATAAAGATCTGAAAATCCTGCTAAGTTTCCCTGCCAAATACCAGGTATGTACACCCAGTTTTATGTGTGTTTGTTTATTGTGACTTAAAATGTGTAATTTTGTTGCTTATTGCAGCTTGTCTTCTTTTGTCACCATGCTCCATATATTAGTTCCTCTTACCCCAACAATTGGCAAATATCTTGGAATTCTCAGTAAGTTGAATGTGTGAATTAGATAGATGTTCTCTTCCTCTCCTATGAAACATATTCTGAAGCAATACCTCATGATGTTGTCAAAAATTCAAATACACACTATGCTGACAAAGGCGATGTTTCCGTTGTATCACTGTATCAGCTATTTAAATATTTCCAGTAAATATATATCAAGTGCAGTATGGAAGTTCTGGGCTTTGTAACAAGTTAGAAAACATTCACTGGGACACATATGCTAACACGAATTTTTCAGTGCTTGATGTTAGTCTTTACTTTCTGTCTGTTCGCAGCACACACATCCTTGAATATTTGATTATCAACTATTGTGACTGGCCACTTAATCCACACACTATTGTTTCTGATTTCCTGATTGAATACACTAATGTAATCATATTTGTAAAGCACTCTCAGCCAGAAACAAAGGATAATTCATTACAATATAAGTTCTGTTTCATAATTAAGTGCTCTTTGGTTATGGATGCAAACGATCTCTGTGAAGATTTGCACATTCTTACTTAAATATTTTTAAAGGAATATAACAGCATGTAACACTTATAGCAAAATTCTAGTTTTAAAATCCAAGATTATTTAAGATTGCTTGCCTAACACACCATACAGATCCATTTAATTTCTGGAAGTAAGCAATGCTGTTATTTTCAGAACTCTTTCTGTATTGCTTCTTCAGCTGGGAGAGTCCCTCTCCTTTGAGAGTTTACCTAGTGAATTGTCTGCTTCCACCACAACAGTCTTCATTTTGTGCATTTCATAGTTTGTCGTTTTCTCTAAGACAAGATGATAACTTAGCCAGTGTAATAAAAACCCTGTTATATTCTTGTTTTTATTGTTTTATAGGTTGTTGTGACTGCAAATGTAAACAAAATCCTTACTTTCTGTATGATAAAAGTTGTAACAGCTGTTGAAACATTTTATGAAAATGTAGTGCTGAAGAACTCATCCTGTTTCTGCGATCTAACCACTCTGATGATAACTGATAATGGTATGTTTTACTGTTAGATATATTTTATGCTTATTCACTGTCCTTTAATACTGGAGAATACTGCATAAATACAGGCCTAATGAGTGGGAAAGTATGTAATGCTTTTTATTAAATGTCATTGGAGAAAAATAGTTCATACTTTGTGGAGTGATTTGAGTGTACTCACACTGGTCCTGATGATTAAAGTTTTGTTAATATGGAATCCTTTCTAGAAGTAATAACCCACATTACCCTATGTCTGGCAGCAGCTTCTTCAGTTGACCCTCCAGCAGTGCAGTGCTTTAGCATTAACAGAATATTTATTTACATGGTGCCATTAATAAGTGTCCAAGGAAACCTAAGATAAATGCAATGACAATCAGGCTGGCTGGAGCAATGGAAGCAGTGTTGGTCTGATGCTCTGCTTTGACAAATTAACCCATCTTAACTCTTCTCTCATCTGCAAACAGAATTTGTTTTTGCAGGAACTGTACTAGCATAAATAAGAGGAGAATCTGATTATGAATGTCTGTCCAATAAATAATCTTAACATCTAATTAACTATTTCAACCTTAGATACTGTGAAACCCCCATGGTTCAGAGGCAATTTAGTGGGTACATACTTTTGACTTGATTTCATTCGTCCTTCTGAATTACTGATTGAATAATTTTGCAATAATTCTTACACTACTTTGTTCACCAGTGGTTCTCAGAAGACCTCAGCAGTTTGTATTGGATGTGTGATGCTAGTGATCTGGTTTGTGTATCTAATGGGCAGCTGCAAGTTTTAGAATGAGGTGGTAAATTACTGAATATCTAGAGCCATAGAATATGAGCTGTTCTTTAGGCTTTGGTCTCAAGGATCAGATCATAATCCTTCACAGTGGAGTCTTTTTTGACTACTAGTAGGGAAACATCCCCCTTGCATTTCTTCAAGAGTCTGTATAGAAGCCCAAAGCTTTTTAAATAGAGATTGGCCTTACAACATTAAGAAGTTGCATATGTTAGAATGCAAAAGAGAATTTTAATCGAAACAAAGGATCAGATAGCAAACTCAAGGGATACCACATGTTCTTAAGTGACTAGAAGAGGAAACAGAAAATACAGATAAATGCCTTGCCTCTATCTCTCCCTTGATAATATAGCCCAAAAGACAAGCAATGCTATGCGTGAATCTGATTCTCTTATAAAACCTCTGTGTAGGAAGAGGAATGAAATGTTACCTAGTATTTACAAGGACCTGTTTTTCTGAAGAGATCAGTGCTACAAAGAGCTCTCTCTCTCAGGTACCCTTGCCCCTGAAGGAGGTTCCTTGGAATATTTGGATCTAAGGAGGCTTTGGCCTATGTATGGGAAAAACTCCTCCAGCATTATAGAAGTGTTGTGTCAAGTTCTTGTTCAGCATTAATTTGGGAATTAAGGAAAGCGTATCACTAGGAGGTGACAGCTGAAGTGATATCCATGAATATTTTGATCTATTAAGCTGTCTTTAGTAAACAGTATTAGTGGATTTTTAAGAGGGAAATGTCCTTTATTGACCCAGCCCCAAAAATCATGTTTTCTTGTAATTATGGAGTGTGTTGTTCAGTTCTCTGTCTTCATGGACTAAAGCTTTCTCTTAACTCCATTAGGAGGTTTTCAGAGAACAGTGTTATAGGAAGCCAGCTCACCTTGCCTGTACTTTGTGGCAAAGATGAGCCCTTTGACAGTGTTAACCAGAAGGCTGTGAGGTTAGCTTGTGCCTGCCAGTATTACTGCCACTGACATGCTCCTATAAGCTGAGATGTCTTAGTGGATAAGTCAAGTGTGAAGTAACATTGGCTATTTGTGGTATTTCCTGTAAAGTGACCTCAGTTCCACAAGAGGATGCACTTGCAAAGCTCCTTTAGGTATCATTTCTTGGGTAAAAACAATTGAAAATACCTGCTACTCAGTGCAGTCTAATGCATTTTAAAAGGTCAGCCCAGATCACATAGAAAATAATCGGTTCCATTAATTTCAACACAGGCAGAATCAGGAAAGCATATTTGACAGTGTTGTTTTTAAAGTATTTATACAAGCTTAAAAGAAAAGACAAGCTTTGCCTGAAAGAGATAAATTCCTTACTTTTACTTACTACTCCTAGTAAAATTTTAGGAGTATTTTACTTTTTCTGTAGCTTATGGCTTGAGACCTTTCTCATATATTGATGTAGGCAAGTGATTTAGGCAATTGTGTGTCAATATGTCAGATTTCTGCAGATAAGTACATTTCTGGAGATGCAAATAGATTCTTGATGAAGGATTTCAGAATGTCTGTCTGTACTCATCCACATCTTTAAGCATTAAAATACTGTTAAAATCAGACTCCTTGCTATCCATTTAGTAGGGCGTTTGATCATATGAATGGTCCCAAGGGTGGTTTCTAACAAGCAGTTCAGATGACCTTTGCAGTGAGCGCCCAAGTGCCATGCTGCCATGTGGAGGAAGGAGATACTTCTGATTTAACAATGTAGATGTAGGTAGCCAAAGCTGGCTTTCATCTGAGCAAGACAGCCTGTGATAAAGACAAAGGTTTCTCTACCTTTGCAAGATAGATATACTTAAAATCTGTGTAACTTTCCTGGATTAAAAAGCTAGCTACATTCTAGCATAAGAAGTCATGAAAGTCTGCAAACATGGTTTCGTTTGATCTCAGGCAGCCATTCATTTCACAGACTACACATCTGCAGGCACGCAGATGAAAGAGACCATGGCTAAAGTGGTATATATCTAACTCTACTGTTCGATGTGGTATTCTGCTCATAAGAGAAGATACTCTTTCATACCACAGCTGCCAGTGAATTGTTGGTATAGTAATTGCTAGCTGAAATAATGGCAAATTGACTCATGCAATCATAAAAGATTTAAATAGGATGAAAATTGCTACTGCATAGATTACAAAAGGAGACTCTGAAACCAAGTCTGTGAGACAGAAAGAGAGAGAAGTATGGTGTGGTGGGGTCCCTTGCATTAGAACAGTCCGTTGTGTTAGAAGACTTAAATTTGGAGTAGGGCTATACCACAGTACATATCACTGTGTGCGTTTTGAGAGATAATTTTTTTATCCCTGCTTCATAGTAGCATTTCCTTATCTATATCCTAACAATAACATCATTTTTGTTTGTCATGAGGTGATCGCATCAAGCTTAATTAATGTGTGTGTACAAAGCCTTGTCATAACTCAGCTGAAGAGTGCTGTGGAAGGACAAAATCTAATTTTTTTTCATCAGTCAAAGTGTGAGTGAATGTATGAGACAAGGTGCATACCAAGTACAGAACAGCTAGTTTGAGTTTTCAATTCAAATTATTTTTAAACACTTATTTTTTGTAATATCCAGCATGTATCTAACATGTACATTTTTCCAGATTGTCTAGTTCTCGAAGCATCACTGTCTTCAAGCTCTTGGAATATCACACAGACATTTCAGTTGAAAAAGTAAGAGCCTCGTTCTTGTTAAAGTTCATTGTGGGGTTGATGTGTGTGTGTGTGGGAAAGTGACTAAAGTCATTCATCAGTCTTTTTTTTTGTATTTATCAAGGAACTACACTTCACTAAAGATAGTCAGATCCGTTTTCTTGGCCCACTTCCTCCTCCTCCTTTTTTTTTTCCCCCCCCTTAAAAAGCTACTTCTGATGACTCTCTTATTTAATAAGACCCTGGAAGCTAACTGTAGGAGAGTCATTACAATGACTGAATTTATGACAAGTGCCTGAAGAGATAATAAAGGATGTCACAATGACATTAAAATCCTTTTTGTCCTTGGGTAAGAGGTGGGCCCCTGGTACTCAGTCTAAGGCCTAGATTAGAGGAGTCAAGAGATTCTTTTAAAATCACTTTGTGAAGCTGTTTTAAATTAGACCCAGATACAATTTAAATATGCTCCATAGGTAACATGAATATAATTAAACCAGAAAGTAACATCTAATCTGCTAATAGGAATAATGAATACCTATTCTTCTGTACACATTATTTTTCAGACTCTTTGTTGAGAGCTGGTAGAGGAAGCATTCTTGCCCAGTACATGGCCTAACACTTTATGATAGGTGGTTGTTAGTATTTAGAAAGATCTGGCCAATATATGCTATAGGTAACTACAGTGTTCCCGTTCCGAATGCTCCTCCCCTATACAAAAAGGCTAATCCATAAGCACCTGGGATGAAATTGAACTCTTGCTTTTTGGGAAGTAGCACATCACTTCCCTGTCCCTGGATGAACAGGGGGAAGGAGCTGTCTTTCTCTAAATAAGAGCATTTCTCAGCATGTTTGGAGAGGGACTGTGCTGCTCTTGGCTTTCTTCCATACTGATAGAGGCATTGCAAAACAAGTTAGGGACAAAGTAGTCTCCCAACAGGCATATTTTTTGTTAGGGGAAGGCGATAGCAAGCTGGTAATACTTGCTAACACTGCACACATGGAACAGAAATTCAGAAAAGCTGGGAAAAAATCAGTGATGGTTTTCTGTCCTTTTATGGTTAAAAAGTACTACCTGGCCACTCATGTACTGGAGTAAATCACAGTAAAATGGAACCAAAAGCGTTTCCTCTGCTTCCTGCTTTTTTTGAAATTAATGACTCTCAGTATCTCAATACAGATTGTATTTCGTACTAAAATTGTCCTCAGTGTAAGTACAACAGAACAGTGGGCTTGGAGGGTAAATGGACTTTTATCCATTTCATTGAATGTTTGCTTGGTTGTTCTCTTGGGTTTATGCTTTTTTTCTGTCTCTTGAAATTTCACATTTATGACTGAATCTAGACTGAGTTCCTGTGTCTTAAAAAAAACCCTTGTTTCTGTGTTACCAGCTGTTCACGGTGTATACACAAGGGTGAGTGTGCCAGCTGTGAATGGATACGTGTCTCTCCTGCCACCACCTGCCAGGTGAAGTTTGTTGGGGAAAACTGGAATCCCCTGTGATGCCTTTTCCTTTTATTTTTTACATCTGAACAGCAATCTGTCTCTTATCCTGACACAGAGAAATGCTGATTGTTTTTCAGGATGATTGCAATGCAACTGCTTCCAAGGGGATCACCACTGTGCAGAAAACGGAGGTGAGTTAACATTTTAAGATCAGCATTATTAAGGTTCTCTGGGTCGGGGGTGAAATTTATTTAAGATGAGAGGACTTTGCAGAAAGTAGAGATATGGATGAGGAGGCAGTCAGTTGGGTACAAAGGAAGGTAATGCAGAATTTGGATTGATATTATTTTTTCTTAGTGCTCTGTTGGTGTTAAAAGGTACCTGGCATTGGGATAGTGAACACTGCAATTGTCATGTCAGCCTAGCTCTAGATGCAGTATTTACAGCATTGCTTTAAATACCAAAGTCCATGTATGCTGTATTTAGTCACTCTGCAGGAGCCAGCACGCTGAGGGCTGGAACATGTAAACTGACCAACAACAACAAAAAAAAGAGAGAACATTTCAGGCTTAATATCTTACCTAGACTTAAAAGCATGTTTGAGTTCTGCTGTCACAGAAACTCTGGGAAACTAGGCTTCGAGTCTCAAACCTCTTCCTCATTTTATGCAGCCAGATCACAGCTTCTCCTGAAACATAACTGCCAGGGGAGCAGAAGGAAGGGGAGGATGTGCCACCCAGTTTCTGCATAACAGAGAAGTGGCTAGAGGATGAGTCCAGGAACTGAAATCCATGGGTGTTAGTAAATCTCTAGTTCACACTTTCAGAAAAAATTTTCTTGTTTCCAGGCTGTAGACAAAACTGGAGATGGATCCGCACAAGCTGGATCCCTGGGAAGGAAGAAGTGTCACTAGTGCTGGATCTGGTTACTGAGTTCTCTATAGAGTTCATATAGACTGTATGTGTGCCTACAATCCAAATCATTTGTCTCACAGGCCAGCCCTTTAACCTTCTGCTTCATAGGTCAGCCCTTTAAACCCAAGGTTATCCCTTCATTCTTTATGGAACGAAAATGTTTTTATTTTCTCATAAAACTGAGTGATCTTTTTATTAGTGGTTGCTTATGACATGCAGGTGTTAGGAAAGAAATGAGTAGTGGAGAGAAATTTGACTGATGAGTAAGTGCATAAAGATTTGCTGCCTACACTTTTTGGTTTCTGCTTTTCTGTGAGTGATGCATGGTCGTTATAAATAGCAACTGTGTTCTTAATCTCTAAATGTTTCATTAGAACTACCCAAACTTTTACCTCTGAAGACAGGAATTACCTCTTAAATTCAGCTGTTCAGCTAATGTTTCTTAAACAAAATCACAAAATACATTTTGTTTTTTCACAGAGACGGATGGAATTGTAATACTTGTGCTTCTGAGCATTAATATTCTGGATTTGATCTGCATTTAAAGCATTATATCTGGTGAAAGAACAGAGAAAATTCTTCTTTGCTCTGCTTCCAAGTGCATTAATTTGACATTGGTAAATAGTTGGAATTGCCTGGGAGATGGCTTTCTTCCACATGCCTTATCTTGGAAAGACAGTGATGGACAAGCCAGTGAAAGCACCAGAGGCAGTGCAAAGGCAGATGTTTATTTAGAAGTGATTGATCCATTCAGAGAGCTTGAAATTGCATTTGAAATCCTGCTCTCCTTTGACTGCTGGTGCTTTAAGGAGAACATACTGGAGAGTGGAGAAGGAGGATTTGTGTTTTCCCACAACCCCAGCTGAGCATTTAGATTAATACACTTTTCTTCAGTGCCAGCCCCAGCCCTCCTCCTGACTCCAGCTGCTGGTTTCCACGCACGCACCTTCCCCCTCCGTGCGCCAGCGCAGCAGTTGGAGTGCTTGTATTGAGCACGCTTGGCTAGGGAACTGATTTGGCTGGAAATAGCCATTATCTTGCAGCAGGTTATTCTTCATCTGGGCCGGTTCCCTGATCAGCTCTTTGGGGCCGTGTGTTAGCAGTGCAGGAGGGGCCGTGCCAGAGAGTGACTCCCCGGGGTGGCAGACACTGCTTAACATGGGCTGCTGCCAGATATCCTCCTGAGACCTGCAGCCATGCTAAGCACACCTCTGAGGATGAGGCTGCCACAGTTCTCACAGCCCCGGGGAAGCGTTAGGCTGTCCAGGGGAGTGGGGAGGAGGCTGCAGCTCAGAAATAAGGAGCTCTATTGAAGCTGACAGGCCTGCGCTGATTTACATTACCTGAGGACCTGCTGCATGCTTTCTGTATGTCTCTTTGCATGTTTATGCTTTCATCACATGCCTCACAACTAGTGATTTTTATAAATATCCTTCTGCCTCTCTGCTGTGGCCCCTCTTGCTACTGGGCATCTCTCCCACTGCCATGTAGCAACGGGAAGGTCAGTGGCTCTCCGGCGCTGGGTAAACGAGTGCTGCAGACTCCAGTGAGGACATTAGGTCCCTCCTGCTTTCAGTGAGGAAATTCATGGTTTCTTTTGCTGCTGAGGCAAGTGTTGAGATTACGGCGGTCAAGCTGGGTGAGAATCGGACTCTCGAGTAGCTGAGGCCAGCTTACCTCGGTGCTGTGACTGCACTGACTCTGTGAGGACAACGCAGGATGCTGCTGGGGAGTCTGTGCTGTGTGGCCTTAGGGAAGGCATGATTTCAGAGGGGATTGAAATCTTCCAAGTGAACAACTATTTCTGTGATTTCTTCATGGTGTAAGAAAAGAAGCAAGGCAAGCTAGTCTGAAGCACCTGTGGTGCGTGGTGCCTGACAGAGAGACCAGTGAGAGCCCTGAAGCACCACAGTATCCCACTGCACCCCTGAGCAAGGGGTGCCTGGCATTTCCCTCGCCAGGGTTCACAGCCCTGATGCAGTGTGGGGGATCTCTGTGGTCTGGGATACTGTGGTATTTTTGTGCTTCAGGGCTCCCTGGTGGTTACCAGTGAGAACCCCAAAGCAGTGTTTTTCTCCTTTCTGTGGTGTTTGGCTTCTGGAATTTTGTGAGGATATTGGCTGTCCTTGGTGCACTGGAGGTTGGACACAAGCAGAAGGACAGGATGCAGGTGAAGAAGAGCACTAGTGGTTTGCTGGCTTTAATCTCTTAGATTTCTGCTTCAGTTTTCCTGTCCCAAGGTTTAAACTGATATCCAGATCATTGTGGGAGTGAATTTTCCCCCTCAGGCTGTTTGTGAGGGATTTCCTTTCCCTTCCTCTATTATCCATATGAGAGGTCATCTTGGAGGCCCTTTTGCAGACCCTCTGGCCCCAGTCTTTGCACTCTTTGCACTTTTCCTAAGGCACAAGTTGCAGCTTTCAATCAGTGGTGACAGATCCCTCATTTGCTCTGGAGCACTCGAGTGTTCAGTGAACCGTGGTAGCATGTGGGGACAATGTGCCGGGACCTTTTTGAAATGGTCAGAGGGTGTGTTTGCAGAGGATGCTGTTGTGACCCCGATGGTCCCCTCAGGCTACCAGCCTGAATTCTTAGTGCTCTTTTGGGTACATGAAAAGATTAGTGGTGAGAAAGACCTGTGGGATGGACTTTCCTAGAGGCTTTGCACCAGCACCCTTAACAGGGTCAGGAAGACTGAACCGCCCAGTGGATGTGTCCGCGGGTGCACAGCAAAAATCAGGATAACCACAATGCTCTAAAGACTCAATTTAAACTACTAGTATAGGCAGTCTAAAGTTAAGCTAAAAATCGTTTGCCTGAGAAGGTCCCAAACAGTTTGTGGTTTCACATGCGTATTTTCCTGTTTTTTTGAATGTTTCGGTTTGTTGTCTGAAAGATACACAGAGAGGAAACCGTCTGTTTGATTATAAAACTGGGGAAGCAGCAAAACTGATTAAACATGAGATGCTGTCAAAAGTATCAAGTGAATACAGTAGGGAAAAAAAATCTCTTCTTGCTCAGTAGTGTTAGTAAGTTAGAGTAAGTAAATATAGACAAAAAAACCCACAGTTTAAAAACTGGCCACATTTCTGCAAGACTGTGACAACATCAGAACTAGGGTTATTTTTAAATGCTGGAGAGCATCTTAGCGTAAAAATGAGATACCAAAAAACTCCCCTGCAGTTGTTTTGTACCTTTAGTTCTATGTATGACTTTGAAAGGACTTTCTAGTAAAGCTAATTCTGGGGCGCTTTCTCAAATTTTCATTCGAGGATTTGACCCTGCTTCCCCTTTTCAGGTCACAAAAGATGCCTTCATTTGTTCATCTGATCTCTCATAGTGACAGCACCGTGGGTTTTGTCTTGCCTTGTTTTTTAGTTCTTCAGGGGTCACATGAAATGTATCATTTCAAGCTGAGTTTTTATGATATCTATCTTCCAGCATGTCAGACTGTGATTCCTTTAGGCAGCTTTGTTATGAGATAAATTGAAATATAAAGTAAGTAGGTAAAAATAGTTGGCTTGTAAAGAAGTTGTAATTGCCAGTACTTCCCAGGATTAAGTTTAACAGGATTTGAAATTATTAATAAAAATGTATCCCAGTACCATAAAATCTGCATTCCTGAGTGGTGGTTGTTTTTACAGCTGTTGCTTATCTGCCCAGCCTTTTCATAACCAGATCTTGTTTTGCTTTGTTTCCTAATAGCATATCAGCATTCAGTCCATTGAACCTTTGTGGATTTCTACATTAGGCAAGAGCGAAATAACAGTCAAAGGAGAAAACTTTACACGTGCATCAGGCATAAAATTGATACTGACTGGAATCACTGGCTGCAAACCAGATGTGTGAGTAAACTGAAAAATAATACTATTTACTTTGCATGGTGAGGATTATATCCATTTTGCTCTAGCAATATGGTTGTGTGAACAGTTGTCATTTACCTCTCCTCATCAGAGCAGGGGATGCTCTGCACTCCTTTAGTTATACTTCCACTTTAAATTGCCAAAGGATGGAAATGAATTTGGTGTTTGAGTACAACACAAGGGATGGATGGGTGGTCAATTCCCTGAGCAACAGTAGGACAGTTTTGTATCTGTGCTCTCTGTGCCTTCTAGCAGGCACCAAGAAGTTAGGTCACAGGAAAGCCTCAGTTTTTGTTTGAATCTCCTCTGCTTCGCAGTATTTCTCACATATTCTAGTATTCTGCTTGTAAAACACAGACACCCTGCCAGGGAAGGAAATCTCTCATACAACAGCTCCTATTTTTCTGTGTTGATGATCACACAGTGTAAGCCCCTAGATAATTAGGCAATCCTATTCTGAATCAGTGATTTTCAGGTGCAGCTGCAATGGTTGCCTGTGATTACAAAGCTGGCATTTGAAAAGGTAGTGTTCAAGTTTTGCTTCAACTGTGAATTTTCAGTGGACCACAGGAAAATGAAGGAGAGAAGGAGGGAAAGACAAGAAGTAGCGAGAAAGAGGCAAAATCACACATTGCATTATATAGTGTCATCCCAAGGCCAATTATCTTTACTGTTTTCTGTGATTATTGTGACACATAGCAACTTCATTCAAAAGATGCCCTACTTTGTCTCTTCAGCTCCCTGCTCTCTCTCCACCTCCATCTGGCAGCTCAGACAGAGATTCAGTTCTCTTTTCTCCTTATCACTTGCTGTAGGTTACAGGCTTCATGTAGTAACACCCGTGGCAGTGTTACAGTGTTTCAGTGTTTGTTTGTTTTCTTTCTTCTCCAGCATTAAAGTTAGAAATGTGCTAAATGATACACAAATGACATTTGCTCTCCCACCAACACGTAAAGAGGCCAAAAGTATATGCATCCAGGCTAATGGGAAAAAATGTTCACCGCCAATGACCCTGCATTATGTTTCACTGCCATCATGTTCTAGAATTACACCAAATACCTCCTGGATCAGGTAAGTTTGTCTTTCTATACTTTTTATGTATTTATTCAAATATAGTTGTGCTGAGCCTACTTCCTTGGCCAGGCTGCAGCTGATGCAAACTTGGAAAACTGCTGTAACCTGTTGTGTTGGATGAATTTAAGCCTGTGAAGTGGTTTAACAGATAGGGTCATGGTAGCTGCAAGATGGATTCTGTAGACTTCTTCTGCTGACCTCAGGTCTCCTTTATAGAAGTCAAAAGCAGTCTATTCCTACTAAAGCTAAACGCAAAATATGGGTACCATGCATAAATTCTATCTCCGATTAACTTTGATTTCTTGATACTAATTTAGCCTTCATCTGTGAAACAGTATAATGTATCAGTGGATTGGAAGTGAAGTGAAAATAATCATCACTGCAGTGATGTACACAGACTTGCTTTACAATGTGATTCCCTAAAGCCAAAAGAGCCCTTTGCAAGCCTTTGCTTTGTTCTGTGGGAGACTCGCAGATCTGGTGAAAGACTTAGAAGGTGGTTTTTAATATATTCTCTGGCACAGCTTTCCACCTGTCCCTCTGCTTGCACAGTTTTTACCGACTTTCACGTTTTAAATCTGATATTTTGTCAAGTGAGCATTTGAAGTAATGGGTTGGGCTGGCAGCTGCAGCAGCTGAGATGCATGCCCTCATCTCCAGGTGAGAGGCAGCTCAGGCAGCTGGAAATTAATAATACCTTAAACCACTCCAACTCTATTCAGCAGAGATTGTGAGCCAGAGCCCTCAGACACAAGCACCATTGTGTGCTGAGACAGATGGTGTGAACACTGCCAAGAATGTTTCCTGTGAGGTGCCTGGCACGATGGGTTTGTCCCAAAGAAGGCAAGAATTAAGCACAGGCAGGGCTGCACTGGGGCAGTGAAATACCATGATGTTCGTTCTTCAAGACAGAATATTAAATCATAGTCTAGTTCTTTGGCTGCATAAATAGAAAACAAAGTGGAGAGTCCCTGAAAAGGAGTATATGTGTGCATGCGATCAAGTCCTGTGGTTTTGGGGTAGCAAAAGTATTTACCATTACATTATGGGGAAAGGGGGGAAGTATACCTTATAGCTCAAATTATTTTGTTCTGCAGTTTGACTTTGTTATGTTGTCTGCTACCAAAGCAAAATGTACGTGAGTAGTTTATTCACAGCTGAAACCTTAATGCAGGACATGTCTGTGGGAAAACAGATAATATTAACCTCCCTTCCTCCACACATTTGTTTTTGTTTTGTTTGGCTTTGGTTTTTGCAGTGGTGGTCGCAAGATTACTACAACTGGTAGAAATTTTAATGTTGTGGACAGCGTGATTATTTCAGATGACCAGAGATCAAACCTCACAGTAAGTCTGAATCTCCTTTTGTAATACCAGATAGAGGTCTCTTGATGCATTAGGTTTTGTTCCTAAGGTTTGAGGAGATCTCAATAATTTCCAACCACTTGCAGGCGCATGCCAGTCACCCTGCTGAAATAAATATGATCATTTATAGGATTACAGTTGCACACATTTTTAGTACAAAATCACAAATACACATAAGCTACTCTCCTGCATAAAGTTCCCTGAGCCTTTTTGTATGGTCTAGGGACTTGTTCCTTTCTGAGTCTCCCCAGTCTCCACATATGGGTGTGTTGGAGGATGGGGTGCTATACTTCCCTCTGGCTCTGTGTTGAAAACCCGAGTGATGCCACTGCCTCAGCGAGGGGCAGCAGGCTGGAGCTGATGTTGCCATGAAACCCTTTCTCCAAGGCTGTGAGCAGGTAAGCACCTTACTGACCCTTGCAGCACAGAGACCAGAGCACACCAGCATCACCCACTGGAGTAAGCAATGACCCAATGCTACAAGGGCTGTAGCAACCCCACTCCCTCAGGAGTTAAGTTGGAAAGAGTGAATGCCTAGGAGTGCTGGAGAGCTTGTCTTACTCTTCTCTTGTCACCTGCATTGAGGGGAAAGAAGGAAAAATCACTGTCAGGATTCCTGTCTCATTGCAGGAAATAGTTACCTTAACAGTGAGCAATCAGCCTTAAAGCAGTGTGCAGAGTGTGTGACAAATACACTTAAAGCTAGACATGGGCTCAACACAGAAATTTTCCCAGGTGCTCTGCATGCAGCCCTGAACTCAGAGAAGAGGTTTAGCAGGTATCTGTGTGAAGGCAGGAAGACATTAAAATGAGTTTGAGTGCCTCTGTTTGTAATTGTACCCACTGTTGAGTACTTACTGACTATTAGAGCTTTGCTATTGCATTTCTAGGTCTCTAGGTGTCCTGGCAATGCATCTGAATATCATTATTTAACGCCAAGCCTGAGCCATGCAACAGAGGGTAAAGTTGTTGATATGATGTTAAAAGTGGACACTACCTTTATACCATGTGTCAAATTACACTATCACCCAGACCCAGTGTTCATTAACTACCAGCTGCACACTGAACTGGATCCTGATCTGGAATTAAAAATATATGTAAGTTTCAAAATAAAAAACTACGGTACCTTATTTAAAATAGTGCTTGGGTATAATTTTTTTTCTTATGGTATTTAGTGACTGATTATTATTTTCAATTTTTTCTTTCTAGAAAGAAAACGATAACTTGAATATTTCTAAAACGGAGGTAGAGGTTTATCTGTCATATATGACTGGTGCACAGACCAAAAAGATATGGTTCAGTGTCCAAAATATTACCAAAAAGCCAGACCGTAGCACCATACTGTGCAAATTCAAAAGGGAAGGAACAGACAAGATTGACTTTTCCACAGTGAAAGTTTTTGTAAGTAGAATTCCCTTTCGTTGCAATTCAACACTGTTTGGATGTTTATAGAAGTGTAGTAAAATGTATCATTAATGTTGTCATGATACTTGTAGTACGATTTTCTTTATCATATCTAAGCATGTCTGCCTAGCTCAGGTACCACTGACAGAACTGTTAATTTTCTGTCTGGTTACTGGGGTGGTGTCAGAGGTAAGCTTTGCAGTCCAAGCTGAACTCGCTGCTGGTAAGCTCCAGGAGTCCAGTAGCTTGTCAAATCTCTGTCTGCAGCACAGACATCAGTGGAACAGCATTGCTGTCTCCAGGAGAACCCTTCATCTTAGATCTGTAAGCAACCTTATTCTGCAGTGTGGCCATGAGGAAAAGGATTGTGTTCTCCCAGTCACTTTTTCCTACTAAAGTAGGTAAGGATCTGTCTCAGGAATCACCACTGAGACAGAAGACATTTCTGGATGAAAAAGGGGATGAAATTCAATGTGCACTGGGAAAGCTAAAATGCTTTGAGCATGTGGCACAAAGCCAGCCCCAAATATAAGGACATTAGCATGGATATCAAAGCTAAATTGCAGCTTAAGATATTTGCTCCATGAATAAGATGAAGGTATGAATTTTTTAAAATGCTATCATCACCATTTATGAAGGAGAAAAATTATGCCAGACTCTTACTGCAGTGTGTGGTGGTATAAAACTGAAATAACTCTATTGACTTCAAGGCATATGGCTCATAGTAAAGATTAACAAAGCTATTCTTGATTTTTTTTATCACTGTTAACTGATCCCCCATCTGTGGATCCTGCCATCTGAGCCAGTTATGGCATGGAAAAGCCTTTCTGGGTTTGGTGTTGCATTTAAATACCAATGTTGCCTTGCTGTATCACATGTTCATCCTGCAAACTTCATAGGAGTGACTGTCATAGAAAGGTCACCACTTCACTAAGGCAAATCAAATGCAATAGTTATCACATAACATTATGCTTCTAGTACCTTAAAAATTATTCTTTCCAACATAAGAAAATATAGACGTAGTAAATCCTCACATGTTTTTTTAAACCTTATGAATAGATCATCACAGAAGAAGTAAGGCCACTGAAAAAAGGCTAAGATGAGTATAAAAGATAAGTTTGGCTCAAGAATAAATGTATCTCTTGCCTTAGTTTTCCAGAAGAAAGAAGATACTGAGTGTGGGTTCAAAGACTGAATGATCAGTCTGAATGGAGGTGTCAGAGTAGAAAATGCCATTCTTGTGACAGAAGCAAGATTCAGATAGATCAAAGGGCTCAAGACAGCAGGAATGGGATGATTCCCGTCATAGCGTTGAGGGAGAACTGACACATGACATTGTAGGCTTAGTAGGAAAGATTTTAAATAAAACTGCAGTCAGGCCTGCATGACTGTATGACTAGAGAGCAGCAAGTATAAAACCAGTATTTTAAATTGAAAATAAAACCCCAAATCCTAGGCAAATTGAGGCTTGATGATTTAATCCTAGCTCTACATAAAACTTTGTCATATGTTTTGAATGACTCATGAAAGACCTGGAGGTAAGTGGAAAATGGGATAATTGTCAAATTCTTTTTCACGAAAGCAGATCATGCTAGATAGCTTTATTTCCTAAGACGAGTGATTTCCTCAACTACAAAAAAGTGGTAGATCACATGTACCTGCAAGTCATTCAGTAAACTACTTAACGTGGTGATTATGAGGATGCCAGGGGTTAGGAAAAACTGGATGTGTGTATGGGGAGCTTCCTCTGGGCAATGCTGATGTTCATACAGATATTCTTTAATATCACTACTGGCTTTAACACAAAAATAAGGCATGCGCTAGTAACACTTGCTGATGACATAAAGCTCAGAGGCATTACCAATCCAGAGAAGGTTTTATAATGTCATGCGGAAAAATGAAATTAATTTAGGAATAGGAATTGGATTAATTCAGGTGTACCTTATTGAGTCTGTAATTCATAAGCAAGATAAAAGATAAGGAAAGAAATTGGGCCACTGGATAAGAAGGTTATGGTGAAGAATAAAGATAATCTAAATATGAGCAGAAAATTAAGTGAACGCTTTGTCTCAGTTTTCAATAAAAAAGGATGAGTAACAGAAATTTCTGCTTTAGGAATTCTTCAGTTAGACATTACTAGTCTAGAAAAGTAGGTGTGTTAGTCCCAGGATAGTTATGTTTTTAGCCACCAATGCATTTGAGCCTTGGAAAAGGCTAATGGGATCCTAGGAAGGCTCAGACCAAAAGAACTTTGCCTAGGAACTGTGAAAACATAGAAACATCAGAGGAAAAAGTAACATTTGATGAAGGAAATAGATCTGCTTTGTCTTCAATACAAAGGCTGTGTCCTTCTAGCCCTGTGGGGTTTTTTTCTTGTGCCTATGTAACTGTGATGTGACTATCCAGTTGGCAGTCTGCAGCTGCCCTGGCTGCTCACCTCCTGTGACAAGCCACTGATTGCAATCACCAGATCTCTGCCTTTCCTGCTGTAACCCAAAATAATTTCAACTCAACCCTCCTTTTCAATTATCTCAAGCTCATTTCTATCCCTGGCACTTGGTGGTATTCTTTTTATGTGTCAAAACATATTTTTATGTCTTGCCTGTTTATAGTCTTAGCTACCCTTTATTTATGTGCTTTTGCAGTCCTCTTTGAGATCCTTCTTTGCGAATTTTGTTCTGCCATAATTATCAGTGGTGAATGCCTCAGTTTGGCATTTAGCAGACTTCAGCACTTTCATGTATCCCTAGGAATTAATGCCTGTCCTGCCTTTGACACGCTCACTGTTGGGGGATGTTGTACATGTATTGTAACATGTTCATGTACATGTATGTTGCATTTTTTCTTAAGGACCTTCAAGAGTGACATAAAGAGGTTGAAACTTCTGCAAAGAAATAGGGAAGAGGGCTGTAGGTCAGGTGTCTATGAAAAATTCTACTTCCCTCATTCTTATCATGAGTCTTATCTTGCTTTTCTGCTCAGCAGAGTGACACTGCGAGTGCAAACACATGCCCTCCTTGCTTCAAAATGCCAGAATATTTAACAGTGACTCTGAAGTGCATGAGCCACTTGGCCAGCTGGAGGCCAGATCTTGCCTTTCATTTGAGGGCTCTAGTTTGCAGCAAGAGCATGACAAAATTTGGTGCTGCATAAGAACCTTCAAATTTTTTCAGCACTGCTCTGTTATCCTGCTTAAATATCAAATACAGTAAAAAGTTAATGGTGGTTCACATATGTTTTCCTGAACTGCTGCTGTCTTCCCAATAAGCTACCATTGCCCCTGTGTGCCTTAAATACTTCTTTGAAAAATGCATTGAATGTCATTTTAAGCTGTGAGATAATATCTGTCCTCTATTAACACAGTCATTGCTTTTCTTCAGGTCAAATTAGGAAATTTTGAGCATGAAGTCAAACCAACATCATCACACATATATTTATATGTTCTTATTTTGCTACCTATTGTGGTGGGTGTCATTATAGGTAAGTGCAATAATGTATTTTCAGCTTTTGATTTGCTGAAGGGTGTGACCATGACACAAAGACTGTATATACTCACATGTCTGGAACTATCACAAGCAGTCTGGTGATTTTACCCTGTTCCCAATAAGAATGGACAAAGTTAACTGTGTTCTGGTGGTGAAGTCCATCTTGTCAGACTGCAGCATGTTGCAAGACAGTATTTCTGACTGTTCTGCTGGGATTACTCACTATCACCTCATGAAGCAAGCCACAAGACTGACGTCCTTGTGTCACAGCTTGGTCCCTTCCAGCTGTCAGAGCTCAGCTACCCTCCTGTCCCTGGGGCAGATGTTCCCCAACAAACTGCTTATCCTCAGGCACTGTTTGTGGTGTTTCTGCTCAGTCGCATTTGGATCAGTCATGAATTTGTGGGTCGTTACTAAGCTGAGGGAAGTAAGCAGTTGTCCCCATCTCTTTTTGGTGCTCACTTTTTTTCTGGATGTTTTTCCCAGGTTATATATTTGATAAATTTCCATTTATTTTAATAATTGTAGGGCTTTGTTCATTTGGTTGGTACATTTTTTTTAAAAGTTAATTTTAAAAAACCCCCGTATCTCATGCCTTTATTCTCTCAAAATAAGCTTTAGAAAACCTAACAACGTGTGAGTGGATTTTCTGTTCAAAACAACTGTTTCTCCCATTTAATCAGTGCTACCTTAAGTAGGTTGGTATTAGAAGTGGTTGTTAGTCTGTGTCTCACTGCAGGTTGTATATAGCAGGGTGTGCTGCACTTTCAAATAAAGTTGGTTAGACAATTCTAAGAGCTTGTTAAAAAGAATGATTTTTGTTAAACACTGGGGTATAGATCCAGATAACCAGGGCTCATGGGTACTAGCACACTGACAACAGTAAAACAATAATTCTCCTGTATTGTACAAATGTACATTAATCTTTCTTAGTAATAAAGTGTCTTGTATAGGAGTTTTCTGTTCTGTGATTTCTGTACTCAGAATCTCTTTTCCTTCCTTTTTAGCGGCATTCATAGTTACTAGATACAAATCCAAAGAGTTAACTCGTAAACAGAGTCAGCAACTTGAGCTGCTGGAATATGAGATTCGCAAGGAAATACGTGAGGGTAGGTCTACAGCATATTTTCTGAACCGAAACTGTCAAGCAGCTCACATTATATAAACATTTTCATTTTGTAGCTGTTAGAATATTTCTGTGTTGTGTCAGAATCCCTGTTTAATATTGTATGCACTGCAGTAGCAGATAGCACTGAGCTAATAGAATTGCATGTAGTATTTCCATCAACAAAAAAGTAGATTGCTACTTTCCATCTCATAAGAGCTTCAGCTATAAAAACAAACCCTCTTCCCTGAAAATTGTTTTTTAAGGAGTATCTGCTGGGGCCAAGTTATAATTGTGAAGCTGATTTTGTGTCAACTAAACTAACTCTCTTGGGGGGGTGCTTTTTCAGGATTTGCTGAACTGCAGATGGATGAATTAGATGTGGTGGATAGTTTTGGAACTGTTCCCTTCCTTGACTACAAACACTTTGCTCTTAGAACTTTCTTTCCAGAGGTAAGTATTTTAAAAGTCTTTCAGCTGTCAGCCCTAACTAATATAAAAAAAAAGCTAGGAAGGTCAGGATCAAATAACTAGAGAAAATACTACACAGTAATTGCACATTGTTCTCACAATAAACTTTTCTTAAATCAAGAACACTTAAAGCTGTATATTTCTATATTTAGCCAAGCCTTATGCTGTAGACAAAGCAACATGCTTGAATTTTCAAGGGTTGTGTGTGTATCCATTTCTTTTTGTTCAGCCTCACTGAGCTGCTTGCCTTTCAGGCCATCCTAACTAAGTTATAATTTATCCATTGCTTTTTTTGTTCCCATGCTTTCACCTCCAATGCTATAGCTAATTAGAGTAACAGTCAGGCTAGCTGACATGCTAGCTAACATCATGACACTTCCTAATTAGACTTGTGGGATGAAGAAATGGCTCTAAGATGGTACTGACTTTCTACACCAAGGTGCTGACAGAAATGGTAAGATGTTGATTCAAAGGGGTGCCACTCAAATGCTTAGAAATGACATAAATACTTAAGCATTGTCCAGTTTAGAGGCAGATATTTTCAGTGTTTGTTGAAGCAGTTTGTGCCACTGCATCAGAGGACCAAAGAGGCCTTCTCCTGAATGTTTTACTTCTCTTAGTATTTTTTTTTTTCACGTATGGCATGTTATGATGCTGGTAAGTGCCTTTGCCACAGCTTTCAATGTTACAACATGATGTTAAGCAGTGCTTACAAGCATTTATCCAATTGGCAGAAGCTGTGCTCTCAACTGCTGATATTTTCCTGTATGACTGACACCAGTAAGTAGAAATTTGGTTAGTGTAGGGCATAACTGGTATGTATGTGAATTATCTACTAGGCTTCATGTGTTACTTATCACTGCTGCGACCAAATCTTGCACTCTTGGCTGCACACTGCTTCACTTTATCCCTGTTTGTGATCCTAGTAAAAGCTCACTGTGATAAAGTTAAGTGCATGTGATAGTGCAGAATCAGGGCCTTTGGTTTTTGTACATCAAATACCAGATACTAAGGCAGAATAATATTTAGCAATTACATATGCAAAATCCTTGTATACCTTGAGTCCAGTTGTCACACCAAAGGACACTGAGAATATCTCTGCTGGTACTCCTGTAATAGCCCCAGCGTAATTTTTAGGGGCCCACCAGGTGGTTTGAAGAAAGTGAAAAGGAAATTTTACTTCCTACATCTCTTGCTTTTCTGTTTGTTTTGTTGCCAGGCATATTAGCATTAAAATTGCATTTTTTATTCTTACGAATATACCTTTTCCTATACTTTTCCTTGTCAAAACAGTAATAATCTGTAGAAGCTGTCTCAGTGGAAATGCTGTGCTTTTTGCAAATAAAAGGTTAAGACAAAAAGCATAAAGTCTGCCATTCTGCTGCATTCTGTAAAGTCAAAAGGGAAGGGCTCCTGTTTTGCCTCGGTGAGTCTCATGCCACTGCATATCCTGGAAATTATTTCAGTTAGATTTTGTCTCAGTTTGCAATACTTACCCCACAAAGATACACTTGATACTGTTAGCTCTCTACAAACATACAGTGTCAGGCAAGTTATTTAATGTGTTGTGTACCAATTTTTTCTGCTATGTACTTGTTGTTTACATTGCAGGAGTGTCCAAACATGCCTTGTGGTGTATGAATGTGGCAGAAAAGCAGTGCTCCACTAAACAAATATTATAGATGAACAGAAAGCCAGTGTGGTAGAGATTGTGACTGTCAGAAGGGTTGACAGAAGGGTCAAAGTGACAAACCACCACTTCCTTCACTAACCTCATGTGTTTTTGCATGAAGTTCATATTGTACTCTTTGTGCCCACCAGTGTGATTGATGGGCATTGTCTCATCTAATCTTAGCTGTTTAAACATGGAAATTGAAGCTGTTTGCTGAACATGTTCTGTAGTCAATGCAGAGATGGGCAGCTCAGAAAAATTGATTCATCCCAATTGTCTGAGGCATCTCCCTTAGGATGGGACAAGTTGCTTAAAGAGGGAGTCAGATACTTAAAATTAAGTGATGGACCCCATATTTGTTTTGAGAGTCTGGCTTCCCACTGCTTCAATATTCTATATTTAATCTGGCTAAATAGCTTTTAAAGCTCGTAAGTGTTAAATGAATATTATATCTATCCTTAAAATGTTCTCAATGTTCAGCCTCATTTTAGCTTTTCTTGTTAAATTTGTCTTATTATTTCTGTTTTCACTCAATTTCACATGTTGTTTGGTTTAATGCTTCCATGCTTGTTCCCTGTTTACAAACATTTTTAACCTTTAACACAGTTCTGGTTCTTTCACTCTGAGTATGTGTCTTTTGTTGGTAGGTGGTGGTAGGGTTGCTGAAGAAATTCTGGAAAAATGGGAATAGCCAGTGGAGGAAGAGGAAGAAGAGTTTGGTACAGTAGAAGAGAACAGGAGGAATGAGGAATGGCAGGGATGAAAAATCAAGTATGTGAATGAAAAATTAGATCTGAGACACCAGTGTGGGCTTGCAGCCCAAAGTCAGTCGTACCGTGGGCTGCATCAAAAAGAAGTGTGGAAAGCAGGCTGAGGGAGGTGATTCTCCCTCTCTGCCCCTGTGAGACTCCACCTGGAGCACTGCCTCCAGCTCTGAGGTTGCCAGCACAAGAAAGTCATGAAACTGTTAGAGTAAGTCCAGAAGAGGGTCATGAAAGTGCTCAGAAGGTTGTGACACCTCTCCTATGAAGAAAGTCTGAGCCAGTTTGGATTGTTCAGCCTTTAGAAAGGAAGGCAGCTTTTCAGTTAAAACGGGGCTTATGAGAAAGATGCAGACAGACTTTTTACCAGGGCCTGTAGCCACAGGACAAGGGTTAACATAGTTTTAAACCGAAAGAGGATAGATTTAAACTGGACATAAGGAAGAAAGTTTAATGATGAAGGTGGTGAGACTCTGGAACAGGTTGTCCAGAGCAGTTGTAGATGCCCCATCCCTGGAAATTTTCAATGCCAGGTTGGATGGAGATTTAAGCAGCCTGGTCCAGTGGAAGATATCCCTATCCATGGTAGTGGGGTTGGAACTAGATGATCATTAAGGTCCCTTATAACCCAAACCATTCTCTGTTTCTGTAAGGGAACTAGGGGCTGCCAGCATCACAGATAAAGCAGGTGACAGTAAATAATGTAAACTTGTTGCTCGACAGGCATGTTCAAGGTATTTGAGAACTAGGGGGATTCCTTTTGTGTGAGAGCTTTTGCTAGGACTGGATGTGTGATGGCACCTGTGCCTCCGTGGGGACTGACAGCATGGACCTCCTGGAGAGTTCATTAGTGAATATTCATGAAGTGCCGTGAAATGAATGGAAGCAGATGAGCTCAAGTGTCAGTTGGTTACCAGCAGCCCTGTGCAGCAAAGGCTAGCACTGCCTTGCAGGCAGGATGCAGCCTGCAGCAGCCCTTGCACAGCAGCACATTGCCAGATGATGGTGAGACACAGCTCTTCCTCAGGAGCATTGGTGCACTGCTGTGCTGGTGCAGCTCAGCAGCGTCGAATAACACACACAGGAACATGGAAGTCAATACGAGCTCATTTTTGAGAGTTCACTCATTGGTGAGCTTTGGCAGCGTCTTTGCAGAAGTTACTGTGTAGAGTTTTTATATTGTATCTACTTTAGAAGCTGGCATTTCCATTGTTTTATTTCAAGTAGTATCAGGAACATGTTAAACATACATGTGTTAGAAACTTTTGGTATACTTATGAATGATAAATATCCCCTTATATTTTAGTCAGGAGGCTTTGCATCCATCTTCAGTGAAGAAATGCCACAGGTAAGCTGATATAGTGTGATGTGCCTTAATTTTTTTTTTCAAGAGTGATTGTATCCTTTCTCTCAGTGTTCTAGAACACATCAGCTTGTATTTTCAGTATAATCCCCTTCCTCCATGAGGAGGGTTACATGGATTTTTATATAAAAAGAGTCTGAAGTGTAAGATACTGTTATCCAATGTGCATTATGACTTAATTAAAACAGAATCTCATCATGGGCTAACTTTGTGTATAGGGCAGAAAATGTATTTTCTGCATGTGTATATTCTGTGTTGTATACAAACACAAATGCATTTTTTGTAAAATCCTGAGACCCCTTAAATAAATGCAAAATTCCCACTGATTTGAATGAGGACAGGATCTTATCCCATATGTTTCTTTCCATTTTTTCTAAGCATTGAGAATCCATCATAGCCAAACTACAGTTTGCTTATTTTTGTTTAACTATTCCAGAGCAGAGACCAAACGAGCAAGGATGAAAGCTTCAACATGTTGCATGCTTTAATTTGTAACAAGAACTTTCTTGTTACTCTCATTCACACCCTTGAAAAGCAGAAAAATTTCTCTGTGAAAGACAGGTATAGTATGATTATGCTTATCATCTTCAAGAAAAAGAATTAGTAGGAAAAAACAACATGGATTGTAGCACACAAATGTATTTTCTACTTTTTGCAAAACAAGCTTGCAGTACTCTGGAGCATTTTTCCTTCTCCATCTGCACACACTGAGGAAGAAAAAACATTGCCATTAAAACAAGCAATTAAAGAGAACTTAGAATGTTTGTACATATAAACAAAGAGGCAAAGGAGCAGGAAAGCTCAGTTCAAAACAGTAAACACTTCCTGCAGTTAGATCAACAGTTCTACTGTTTAGAAATGTTCTGTCACTGAAGCAGGTGTTGTTCTGCAGAATTAAATTTAGAGACACAAGTTCTGTGTTTAAAAAATAATCACAAGAGCAGATGGACTTGCATTTTTTATATTTTTGTAGAGAACAGTGGACAGTTTATATGCCTGAGGAGGGAGAACTTAGGATATGAACTGCACTAAAGTGTGTTTCATTTATTAAAGATGACTGGGAAGAAAAATTCCAAAATTATAGCATTCTTTTTTTTTTCTTTTTTTTCCCCACAGATGCTTGTTTGCATCCTTCTTGACTATTGCATTACAAACTAAGCTAGTTTATCTGACCCATATTTTGGAAGTGTTGACAAGGGACTTGATGGAGCAGTCAAGCAATGTACAGCCTAAGCTCTTGCTCAGACGAACCGAATCTGTGGTAGAAAAATTGCTGACAAACTGGATGTCTGTCTGCCTTTCTGGATTTCTCCGGGTATGTGTACATCTTTTCACTACATAAGATATGCAGAGAATTTCTTTAATTTACTTTTTCCATAGGAACTGTTAGAGGGATCAGTTTAAAGCATTCAATCTAGTGTTTAAAATTATGATTGTGGGCTCTTCAAGTGACTTAGCTGGCTGTCATCAATGGAATGCAGGAAAAGAGAACATTTCCAAGCAATGATAGTGTCATGTATTTGACCGAGATTTGGGTAATTTTGTAATTCTACCATGTCTTTTTGTCATATGAGGCATTTCAGCCCAGTGAGATACATTGTGGTCATACTAAAAGACTGATACACTTATTAAAATGCTGTACCCTTCTATGCAAGTTGTTGGAAAGCTACCACGAAATGGAGATTTAAGGAATACCATCCTTTGGAAAACTAAACTTCTTTCCAAACTTTTCAACCTCCAAATAGTATTGCAGATTTCAAGAACTAAATTACTTCAAATGAAAACAAAATAAGCATTTAGTTTTATTTTAATGTTTATTACTTGATAGCGCTTTGTTCTTGGTTTCGGTGTTTGGTTACTCTTCCTGTCTCTCTTATCAATGTGATGCTAGCCCTGTTGGTATCACTCTCATCAGTGCTTGCATTGATACAGCAGCAGAATTGTTGAGGCTCAGCAGCTCACACTGGTTTCCTGGAACGGAGGAGAGTGCCAAGGAACTGTCAGAGATGCGTTCTCGATACACCAGGCATTTTTACAGAGCTGTGCTAGTGAGATGCCTTAGCCAGGCTGCAGGAATGGTGTCACGTGGAAATAGAGATACATCCTTCCTTTCTCAGGTGCTTTCCTGAGCCCTGGGGTTTAGGCAGGAGAGGAAAGCCTCAGTTTTGTCTCCTCTTTTGCTGATACACCGGGGTAAGTCCCACCAGCCTGCTCCCAAGACATTTTTCAGAGACAAAAAAGGGAGACACCAAATCAAAAGGAAACTAGTTGTTAGCTTGTTTTCTCACAGGACTGAAAATGGAAGAAATAGCTGAAGTATGCATGTGAACATGTGCGTGTCTCACCCCCCACCCACTCTCTGGTGGAACTAGGAAGTGTCTGCCAGGTGGAGTAGGAGCAGCTTGTCTGTAGTGTGCTTGTGCACAGCAAGGGGCTGTGAGCTATCTTGCCATTCACTCCAGATGTCCCTTGCTATTTGCATGAGACTTTCACACTGAAAAGCAAAAGATGGAGGTTAAACAAATAACTAGATAAATCTGCTCGGAGGGATTTTCTTTTCTAATTGCAAGATAATGAGTTACTTAAAAAGAAATAACACCATTTGTTACACTTGATTTTTTTCTAGTTATTCATGCTCGTTTAATGATTACAAAAATAAATGTTTCTTGCATTTGTTTCCTGTCCTAGGAGACAATTGGTGAACCTTTCTATTTGCTGGTGACAACTCTCAATCAGAGGATTAACAAAGGACCTGTTGATGCAATAACTTGCAAAGCCCTGTACACTCTTAATGAAGACTGGCTGCTGTGGCAAGTGTCTAAATTCGAAACAGTGGTATGTTTGCCAGCTTGTGTTCCCTCCAAGCACAGACAGCTATGTTTTCTCTGTTTCTAAGAAGCTAAAATAAGGCTCTTAAGACACTAAGGTAGTGGATGAGTACCCAGATAGTAAAATTATTTTTGCTGATAAAGTTTCAAAACATGCTAAGAGTTTAAGTAACTGGTGTTCACTGATATACATTTCGCAAATAGCACTCACTCCTCACTTCACAGCATGCATTAATCACCAAAGAGTAGGTTTAATGAAGTCTCAGGATATTAAAAAATCCTTCTTATTTTAAAGTATACAACAAAAGTACAAACATGCTTAGAATTTAAAGTAAACTACCCTTTACCAGTGAATGAAAGAATGGAATGCAGAGGTTTTGTTTTTCTATTGTGTTTACTTGTGGCTGATCTTCAAGCAATAATTTGCTGTGGGTTTCCATATTATTAGCACCAAATTAGCATCAAATTAACAAGGTTGCAGTATGGTGGATTTTATTTAGTTGCTTGGTTAAAAACAAGGTATCTGGGAAGTCTAACTAAGCCTCTAAACTTTACCATAGATTTTTTGCCTTTCTCAAAGCAATTAAGAAGTGCTTCCTGTTTTACAGTTGCACCCAAACATCTTTGAAAACTGGAGTTCCCTTACTGATTGTCATTCTGACACTGCGATGAGAAGGGATAGCAGGGTTTTGCACTTCGGAGCATGTAAAAATTGCAACTTTTAGAGCAGGAGGTCTGAAAAACATTTTCAAATAACCAGAGCACTCTTTTGCTCCAAAATTTCTGAGTGATGTTATGTCTGAGAACTTTAAAATTTGTATTTCCAGTCATTTTTGTAGCTTCCTTGCTTCTTATCTCCTGGTTTCCAGTCAGAGTTACCTGACATAATTAGGAGTATGAGAAGTGCCACTGAACAGTGGACTTCACACCTTGGGAGCAGAAACTGCCAGGCAGCAATGGCCGTGGCAGGGACAGTGGAAGGGCTGGTGGCTTTAGAGGAGAATTCAGCCTTTTTCAGAGCCCACATGCCGAGTCTCTGGTAGGGCTGAAGTTTCCAGGTCTGCCCATCTTCTGTTTTGAAGCAAGAAGCTGGAGGTGCTAAGGTGCCCTATACTGGAGTAGACTACATGACCCAGGAAAATTTGGCTGATCAGCAGTCCATTGGACTTACCTCACTGGGCCACATAGGAAACTCACTGAAATGGCAGCATTTCTGTGAATCATTTCTGAATTGTCATTTTCTATTGAAAGCTTCAAACTGTTAAAGTAATAGTCAAATCTTCTTACAAAGCTGTTGTTAGAGGCTGTATTTGAAGGTACTTCAAGCTGAGTTACCAGAGTGTGCATTTGGAAGGGAAGTTTGTGACTAAAAATCAAATGCATCATCCAAGATCTTTGGTTTCCTTGTTTGTGTGCTGCATTCTGGCATGTATTTGAGATCCAGTGTAAATTTAAGTATATTGCTATATGTATCTGTAGGATAGAAAATGCAGTAGTGATGCAGAGCAACAATTTTCAAGCAAGCTCAATATGCCTGTTACTAGTAGGCTGCACAGGAACATCTGGTCCTGTGGAATTAATTGACTTTTCTTATTTATAGCACACATTCAAATTGAGAGCCCTTGGGGGAGATAACTGACTCTGAAACTTCTGAACAACCTTAAATACTTTTTCTAGGGTTTAGTGCCTTTTTCTAGAGGCACTTCTATGCATGCAGGCACTGATAGGGTCTTGTGGTCAGACTGCAGTGAAGAGGAGAAAAGGTAAGCGGTCTGAAGGACTTGCTATCACTGGGGGACACTGCAGATGGATGAGGAAGTGAGAGCCCTCAGCCTTTCTCGAGCCTTGTTTGCTGCCTTTGTACTTTGAATTCCTGCTTTTGAATAGGAGATAAGGATACTGCTATAGGGTTAATACAGGTCAGCTTTCCCCACTAAGGTGCAGCATTCCTTGGACTTAGTGAAGTGCTGAATGTTCCCTTTAAAACCATCACAAAAAGAGAGAGGAATCCTGCAATAAAATTGCAGAGATGAAGTTTAAGGACTGTAGTTCTGGCTGGACAGGGAAACTGTTCTGTTTGGTGTTTTATCTGAGATTTATGCTGGAAACTAAAACTGTGCTGTGAAAGAGACTTAGGTGGAGTGGTGAGGCTTTCTGGGCTGGGGAATCAAGCCAGCTGTGCACATTTTCTCTTCAAGAATAGCACTTAACAGGAGGCTAAAGAGAAAGAAGTCAGTTTTCTCACTAACACCACTTCACATGCTCTGCATTGACATGCAGGATCTGTGAGCTTACAAACAGGGAACCAAGTGGTTTCTTCTTACTGTGGAAGAGCATTTCTGACTAAAGGATTGCAGGTTTTGTTTTCTAAATGGAATAAATTCTGATCTGAGTTTTCAAGTGCATTTGCACAGTTGCTCACTGCAGTTACATTCTGCGTACTGCCGTATTTTGTTGGTATTTTGCTTTACCCCTTTCCCCAGCCCTACAATAGCAGTACATTAAAATCTGCCTATCCAGAGCAAAGCACAAAAATGCAGCCAAAAAGAGGGTGATATAAAGATGTTGAAGCAAATCTGCAGATACTTGGTGTCCAGATTTTTTAAGCTGTGTAGGCACTTGAAGATGTGGGGATACATCTGGCAGGTAGTTGAATTCTCAGATCAGTAACGGGGCACAAACAAGGGTGTAGGTGCTCTGCATGAGAATTTCTCCTTTCAGGATTGGGAGTTCAGTTCCAAACCAGTAAAAGCAGAATACAGCCAGCCTCCTAGAAATCAGGGTGAGCTCCATAGGTCAGGAGAGGTTTTTTAAAATTCAGGTCATTTGTAACCAGGAAAAAAAGAGAACCAAGAAACATGTTGTGTTTGAATTGTATTAGTGCTGTTCCTTGGCAGGGCCCCATGCCATTTGAAAAAGGCCACAGACCTTGTGATCACCCAATGCCCTACTATTAACCCTCTCCGCTAGAAAGGGCGAGGTATTGAACAGAGACGGGCTGCTGAAGTACATACTCAAGTGGAGGAATTGAAGGAAAGATGCTTCTAAAAGCCTTGGTCAAGTATGGACTGAAAAGCTGTGCTTTTTCATGCTGTGCTTATATTTGAGTACTGAGAAATAAAGCTGCCTTGAAAGAGACTTGGATGTGTCATGGAGCCTTTTTGTAGGCTGAGGAAGCAAGCCTGCTTTCTCACAGGCAGACAAGCAGCTGCACCCCTCGGCAGATAATTTGCTCAATGACTGATGAAGAAGTGCACTCCACAGCTGAGTGTTAGCATTTCACTGAAGAGTTTAATTTTGAATAGAAAATGCTAGCCTGAAATGGGAGAAGTTCTCAGTGATATATCTCCTGCGGGAAACCAGGGGAGACTTCTTGTGGTAAACTTGGTGCTCTGGCATTCCTTTGAATAATCACTGCTTATTTTAAAAAAGGCATTTGGGCTGTCGAATTCTTTGCTGGTATGTGTTTGCATTTTTAGATGGGAAGAAATTATCTAATTCACCTGTTCAGCCAACTGTCTTTTGTTAAAAGTGAAGCAAAACCACACAGTGGAAGGTCGTTTAAAGTGTTCAACTGCTTTATGAGTTAAAAGAAGGATGTTAAAAGAAGTGGGAGGGCTGCAAGGGAGTAAAGCAGAGACAAGGAAACCAATTTCCTAATAAGACATCATGGTTGTGGTATTATTAGTCACACTTTGTGAGAGATAAGGAAGCTATTAAAAGCATGTGACATATGGGGATTTTTGTCAGCAGAAAAGAGCACAGCAGCCCTCACTAGGAAGTGAGCAGTGCAGATGTTGGCTACAGGAGAGTCCTCTGGATTAGAGACAGATTGAGTGCCACATACTGCAGCATCAACAGCACAACCCTTCCTTTGTGTAGTGCCCATCTAGCCTAAATTTAACTCCTGCAGCATTTCTGTGGCAGTTGGCTAACTGTTCTATAACCTCTTCATAGGTGACTGTTCTGGCTGCTGCAGAAGGATCATGCAATCAATCTGATTTATCCTGTTTATTGCATTTCATAGTCTGGGAGACAGGAGGAGTTTTAAGGCAGTTTTGTTACATGGTACATCATGGTATTGACTCTACATAAATTGTCTAACTCGTACAAGTCAAAAGGGGTTTTTTGGTTTTTTCTGTCTGTCTGATAAATGGAAATATGATTTCTTCAGATGCATAGCTGAGTGGATAACAGGGTAATGAATAAGAGTCCTTGAATATCCCAGATTATTGTTCTTTATTTCTAAGAAAATATGATATTATCACATTTCTTTATTAAACCACATCTCATTTATTATCTGCTATGGTTATTAATAGCTTTACTAAATAATTCATTGTGTGAAATTAATTTTCAAGGAAACTACAAATCTGAAAAGCCATCTGCAAACACTCTTTTCAAATGTTATTTCAGTCACTGCATGGGTGAAAATATGCTTTTTAAATTTGTTCCTGTCTTGTAGTTAGGTTCCAAGCTAGTTCCTATACAAGCAGTTGCAGGTACCACCCTCTCCTTAAGTAGCCTTTAATAATTCTTGCAACCCATGTTAAAGCTTTTCTGAAGAGTACTGTGACTTTGTCTTGCTATCACTAATTTCTAGTGCATGAAGTCTCATCTCTAGATATTACTATCTTGAATCAGGTCCTGTAATTTTCTCCTGAATCTTTCCCTGAGTTAATAGTATTTTTGTTTTCTTTGCAAAGTGAGAGAGCTTAGAAAAAGGCTTGATTTTCTTGTGACTTTCACGTATCCTCCTGTATTTTCTCTTATATATTTTCTGACCTCCAGAGCTGATCATGACAGGGCTTTCATAATTTTACAATAATTTCTGTTTCTTTTGCTATTTCTACACTTCGTGCCTAAATGCAGTGATTGTGACTGTCAGCTTCTGATTAATGGTTTCTAAAGCCAGGGGTTGTGCTGTTAGACAGGTTGAATCTGATTTATGAAAACTTCAGCTGCAGAGGGACAACTTCATAATAATTGGCTTTCCTCACTCGCCATCAATTGCTTCATCACTTAAGATTAACTTCTGCAGGAAATCACATCAGCAAAGTCCCCTGACTCTCGTGGTTCAGAGACTTCTACATGTTTAAATATTCCTTCCCATCTGACCACTTCTTTGAGTTATATAGTGTTCCTATTTTCCTCACATTGTGGGTACTTTCACTTAAGGAGTCCATGCATGACTTGTACTCCATCTACATAAAGGATGACTACTCTCTTCTTACAGTCCTGTCGTCCTACAGCGAGTGGAGCAGGGATGGGAGGACTCTCGTGCTAATGACTGAAGAGGCTGCACATTCCTGTGTGACCTGTGTGAGAGTATGTGCTGAAAAGGAAAGGCAGAAGAGAAATAGACAGTTCCTCTTGATAGTCTGAAAGGAGTAGAAAATGAAGCAGGAGCAGGAACATGAATATTACAGTGTAGGAATAATGTTAGAAGGAAAGGATCATCTAAAGGAAGGAATGCTTCCAAGGATGTAGAGCCAAATCAACATCAGTTAAAGTGTGAGGAGCTACTTCAGAAAGATCAGTTCAGAGACTAGAAGGGGCAAAGGCTGATTAAAATGAGTTTTCCAAGGACAAAATACAATTAGTCCCTATTCACATTTTAATCCTACAAGACCATGACCTCAGGGCAGTTAAAGTCAAGGACAGGACTGCTGTCTGTTCAGTTGGTCTGTGGGCCTAACCAAGCATGACTCCCCCCTCATTGCTGTGCCAATATATTTTTTACTAATTTTCTGCATGAAATCCTAACCTGAGGCATAGTCTCCAGTCTGCTCCTCCTTCTGCAGTTCTGACATATCCTTGTCTTCCATTCCATCTGTCCTTCCCATGGACTCATTTTCCTCACAATTAAACATCTTGGTGTCCTGATTAAGTTACTCTCTGTTACTTCAGTTACATCCTAGTCTTTCTTAAATCCTGATCTACATAGTTTTGCAAACCTGTTTTAATACTCCTTTTGCTTCTGTAGAAACAGTAAAGTTCATTTATGTTGCCATTGGACTACGTTTTTCACCAGCAGTGTGTTGTAATTTCCGCTCTTGGTGGGTAATAACAGAAAATACCATTGTACAACTATTAATAACTACCCATTTTCTAAGAAGAGAGAAAATTTATTCCTGCAACAACCTGGACAGGAGTTCTTCCCTTCACATGACAGCTGAGAAAAAAAAAAGGTTTACTCGCTTCCTGTTTTCATGAACACTCCATCATAGAGTCACACCTGCAGTCCTCTCATTTCAGTCAGAAGATAAATATTATGCCATAATCGTTCAACAGCCAGAATGGTTTGAGTACATTTATTTTCCTATGCCACTTGCAGTCAAGTGCTGACACCTAAAACCCTTGCTTTAATTCTGTTCCAAGATAGCTCCAGCAGAACATCTGTATCCTTGTAGCTGGACAGTGATCTCACCACACAGAGCAGGCTGTGGCACTGGAAATTTTTGCAGTTACTGCTCAGCACTAACAACTCTGTGCTCATCCCTTCTTCCCTGCCTTCTAGCAGTTACTCTGGCTGACCTGATTGGAAATATGACCTGACAAAAAAAGCATTCCCTGGAGATGGTCGCTCAGTGTCATTGGCACCTCCCTCCAGCCCCTGCTCAGCTCATGTGCAGCCCAGCAGAGGAGTTGTGTCCCAGCCAAGAGTAGCTGTGAGCCAAAGGGCAGGGGTGCTGTAACCAGACACGGCTGTTTGACCTGGAGTAATAACAAATAGAACACAGTGCACTTTTCTGTGCAGATCTGTACCACTTTGGATTCTGTCTGCTGCAACATGGTCTCTCTTTTCACTGCTTCCATAGGAGCCCTGTCTGTGCTGCTTCCAGAGACACGGCTGTACGCAGACAGACGCTGACACCTCCAGGGGAGGTGTACTTTTTGTATGATAAAAGGCACTCAGCATAATCTGTTGGTGTAAATATGCATTTTAACACTGCTTATCCACTCAGAATCAGTAATGCTTACGGTGACTACTTACTCAGCAACCTTATCAGATCTCTTGTCGCTTACAGTTTTGCTGTTAAGGCATTCATTTTACATAAAAGACCTGCTTTTTTTAGAACACGCATTGTAATTCTTCCTTGTCTCTTGTTTTTTGGTAATTCACTGAAATACATTTGCACTGAAAGAGAAGACAAAATACACTTTCAGAAATACATGGCTATATATACATGTATGTCTTCAATTTTTTGAACAGGAAGAACTCAAAATGCTTCTTTGTGTAATTCCTTCAAATAATCTTTAGTTGAAATAGCTTTAATAATAAATGTGCTGAAAATCTCTCAGGTGCTGAAAATCTGTCAGGAGTTTGTAGGTTTCTTATGCCAGGTGTTCCCTGTAAGTCAGACTAACATGTGTTTCTTTCCTCAGACAGTGAACATTATCTTTGAAAAAATCCCAGAAAATGAGAGTGGAGATGCCTGTCAGACTATCCAAGTTAATGTTCTGGACTGCGACACCATAGGCCAAGCCAAGGAGAAGAGCCTTCAGGCTTTCTTTAATAAGAATGGTTTTCTCTATGGTCTTCAGCTGGATGAAATTGGTCTTGGTAAGAGAATGTCACTATGTTATATTCTCATGGAGTTCACTGGTCTCTTGTGGAGTTCTCTTGTTAGGAATCTGACTTTTGACTTTGATTCTTTTTAGAGTTCATACAGAGCAGAGCTTTTCTGAGGAATTTTGAGGCAAAAACTTTATCATTTATATTACCAGTTAGAACACTGGAGCTTTATCTGCTTCACTTCTGTAAGGACTTCAGCATTGCAGTTAACAAACACGTGTTATTTATTATACATATATAATTTCTATATTCCTTTTCTGGGTTAAGTAAGGTGGCTGGCCCGTCTGCCTAAGTACAGCTGGTTGTTACATTTTGAAAGTGGGTAAGATGACATATTACGATTATCAAGTGCTTTAGTCCCTATCTACTATTTCTCCTTCCTTTCTTCCTTCCTACAGGCCTACATTGCCCTTGATCAGAAGAGCCTTCAAATAAAGCTTCTTTATAGTCAGATTAGGTTTACAGAATTGTTCACCTGTGACTCACTGAGTCACCTACAATATCTGCAGATGTAAATAAGGCTGTTCCAGCAGATGAGGCAATCCATCTTTCTTTGTTGAGTTTTCAAGAGTCCGAGGTCAGATAAAACTCTGTAGTTGCCATCACACCACTTCCCATGTACCCCAGTAGGAAACCTAACAAACTCTATATTTTTGGCATTTGTCACCTCCTGGACTTGCTCCCTAAGGTGTTGACACTTCCTCACCTTCTCTTATTATGACTGTTCATAATTTACTTTCATATCTGATATCTATATCCTTTACAAGTGCCTGACCACCCTTCACAAGTACTATGTCAGTCTTGTACAGCTCATTTTAGTGATCTCTTAGAAATGGCTTGTGGAACCTTCCTTCTAGTCCCAATATATCCTTAACAGCAGGGTACACTTGTGCAGCCAAATAATGATTAGGTTAAAGTATCTCCAAAAACTCCACCTTGACCAACACAGAGTGAAACACCAAAACCTGCTGCAAGGGAAGCCACCCAGGGTGTCACCCCAGAAAAAGGAATCAGAAGTGTGGGAGTGCAAAACCACTTTCATGTGATTTAGCACAAAGATAGAGAGAAACAGCTCATTTGGGAGTCACTGGTCCAAAAATAGTTAGGTGTTGTTTTTCTTTACAAATATCTGCACAGTGATAAATGCCATTGGGATGTAATTGTTTTCTGTTGCTGTCATACTGCAGAACTTGTGACTGAGGAGCAGCAAAGAGAATTGTTAGATATTGATGGTTCCTCAGAGGTGATGGAGGATGGGATAAGGAAGCTAAATACCATCGGTCATTACGAGGTAAGCACTGAAGCTGTACCAACGAGTTGAGAAGTAGTTTTCTCCACAACTCTCAAATGTGATCTGCACAGCAAAATCTCAATTGATCAAAATCTTGAAGACATAGCTGAGCATCATCAACACAAAGAAAGAACTGTGTGACACACAATGTTCTTGCCAGTGAGTCATGTTTTCTGTTACTTTTCAGAGGTTTCCTTGTTGCAGGGTTACTTGGTTCAAACATACCGGGTAAACTGTTACTTCTCTCAAGTATTTAATTTAGAACTGAATCTGATTTCCAGCTAGGAGCGTTGCCTTGGGTCTTTTTGAGTCTCTGCTGTTGAGTTTTTTTGGCACCATGAGCAACTGTTTACCTCATCCTACCTCATATTTTGATTATGAACAGGCAGTGTTGATACTTCTGAAATCTCATTGCAAGTCAGAATAAAAAGGATTGATGCCTTTTCTCTCTTTTTACTTGATACCTCCTGTGTCAGTCTCCTTCCATTTTTCTCTCTCTGTTTCTGCTTCCATCTGCTGTTGGCACTTGTACCAGAAGTCTTGCCCTCTGCTTCCAATTGCACCTGTAAAGCAGTTGTTTGCAACACAGAAATAATCTGTCCACCATTGCAACAACACGCAAAACTGCAACTGGTGGCAGAGCCCTTCTGGATGTAGCACGTTGTGACAGTGTAGCAAACAGCATTACTTTTCTAAAGAGTTTTCAGTGACACCAGTCAAAATAGAGAGCGAGATGCTGGAATAAGATGTGCAGCAGGTGATTGGCCTCAGGTGATATGGCAGTTCACATGTGATGCTTCCAGATTTTGGAAATGGAGGTTATCATGCTGAGTGCTATTAGAGATCTTTCATCATGCCTCATTGAGTTTCTAAGTCTGGCTCTTAACATGTTCATAAATTTTTATTTATTTAGAAGTTTTGCTGCCGTAGGTCTGTGCCGTGCAATGCAGTATGGTACTGAGGAACCTGAGCCAGCACGGAACATGCTGCAGTCTGCATGAGAAAATACAGTGCCATCCAAAGAGAAACAAGGACTCCTAGCAGGACTTTGTAGCCTGGGCAGAGGACAAGGCTGCTTAGATGTGAAGCAAGCTCATTTGGAGTCACTTTACAGATTTCTGTAGGCATTTGTTGCTCTCCTTACCTCATGGGGGTCAGCAGTGAACCCAGATGTCCTGAGTCACCATTCAGTGGCTTTTCCTGTGCCTGTCTTGAATCTTGTCTACAGATGAACGTGTGACCCCCTCCACTCCATTTGTAGAGATTTTGTACAAATTAGGACATTGTAGTGTTGCAGTTTGAGCCTATGCAGCAAACATCAGTGTAGATTTGAACCTGATCAGGTGTTTGAACTTGTCTCACTGCCCTCTTTACCACAGGCAGCTATTGCAGGTGCTCCCTGCTTTTACCCAGCTGCCTTTTGCATCTCTGGAGCTCATGGCATGCTGTGGCTCATGGGTATCACACCTCGCGGCAAATAAATCTGCTCCATTGGTTACTGTCTTCCCTGGATATCTTTGTCCCAGCCCTTGTTTTGTCTGAGATCTCTGCAGGCAATGGTTTTTGCAGATGCAAGTTAGGTAGGAGGCTCAGTTGTTTTTGCAAAGCTGTAACTACACTAATTATAGCTTAGCAGCTGCCTTATGGAAATCATGCTGCATGTCTCTTAGATATTTTAGTTCACATTTTCTGGCACTGACAAAATAATGTACATTTTAGGCAAAAGCTGAGTCGCATTTTAGACAGTGGCTTAATGGAAAGTATTAGCCATTAGCATATCTAGTTTGTTTACTTGTAAGCATATTGATGCAAAAAGGAATGTAAAAGTGTCTAGATAGCAAGAAAAAAGGAACATGGCATACACAGTATAAGGGCAATAATATTCCTGAAAAATTCCAACGTACATTTCAACAGTGCCTAGAGTTTTGTGGCCATCCTGAATTTTTCTTTTTGTTTGCCAAGCTTAAATGCTAGAAAGTAACCATAAATTTGAAATTAGGAAGTACCATCAAATCTTTTTAAGACAGTGGGGCATGAGGGTTACGTTGTGAAGGTCCCAGAGTCACCAATCAATCTTGAAAAAGCAGACTTAGTTTCTACACTGATTTTTAAAATATGCAAGAAGGGTGTATTTGCATTTTTGTGTAGTGTTTGTGAAGAGAAAAAAGTCCACTATACTGTTATACTTGTATGTGCCTCTGGCCTGTGTGCTACTTTTGCTCCAACTTTCTGGATCCTAGGAGGGTTATTGACGTGTTTGTTTATGAGGTCCATACTATCACTTCCATGAGAATAGCCACAAGCCATGACAAGAAAGTTGCTAATTATCTTGACATCCTATTCCCCACACAGGAAGAGAGCTAGATAATCACTTTCAGAACTGCTGTCCAGTCACAGAACCCCAGTTGCTCAACTGATGCCACTATCACACATTCCAGGAGTAGGCAAAGCCCCATAGAGTGGATCTGCATGTGTGATCCAGGGAACTCACTGACAAGAACTGGATTACAGTGAGGCCAGGAGGCCTGGAGAACAGGAGCCACAGAGCCACACTACCACATCTTCTGTTTTGCAAAGTAGCTGTATTCCATGTTGTGTGGATTGGAAGATATCTCTCTTCTCCCTGTTTGTCCCCCTTGATAATGCATCTGACAAAGCAAAGATGTTTTGAGGTGTCCATGGGAGCAGCCCACCACAAAAAGTGATTTGGACAGCAAGATGCAAAAAGAAGGGTTTTTTTTAAAACAGTTTTTTTAATTGGATCACACTGAAAGGAACAGCAAGTATGGCTGCTGCAGTAATGATAAAGAAGGGAAAGCATAGTCTACTCACTGCTAGAAGCATCATTTCTCCCAAAAACAAAGCCTAGAGTGCGGACTTTGATCATGGCTGCACTGCAGCAATGCCTCTGATTCCTGGAGGGAAGCATGGTTCTCCCTCTGAGCTCTGCCCCTCTCCCTCAGGACAGAAGCCAACACATTTCAGCACTGAGCTGCCCTCCTACTTCCTGGGCAGGGAATGGAGGCAGCATGTTGCCCACACTGCTCTGGGAGGGGTTAAGCTGCTGGGTAGCCCTGCTCCTGTTTATCTATCTTCAGGGCCAAGTAGGAGGACTGTCTGGGTGTCTGTATCACCTCACAAGCTAGCCTTAGAGCATATTCCTATTTGTAGTGTGGTTTTCAAGTGTTCTGTGCTATCTAAAATAGTAGTTCTGAAATCCTGTATGATAGATGGAATCTCTGCAAAAAGATCATACTTATAAAATAGATTGCATTTACTTCCCAGGAGCAAATGTAAGTGCAGATTTTTTTGGCACAAGACACAGCTTTTGATAGAGTATCTTAATGTTTAAGCTGGTTTCTCACACCAGGCTGGCTGCCAAGATTTAAAAAACACTTAAATTATTTTGGCAGAGATCCCTTCCTAGAACTGGCCGGTTGTTTTTGTAATTATAGAGGCAAGTACACTAGCACTTGGCAAGACTCAACATTTTATAGCAGAGCAGTGGTGTAGTTCTCAGTGGGAGCCATTTTTTAGTTACTCTTTGACAATAAAAGCATGGCTTGCCAGTTTGTTTTAAAGATAATGCTTTACATCCTGGCAGCACTATAAATTCAGGGAAGGAGGAGGTAGATTTTTCCTAGAAATCCTAAAATGGTAAGATACAGATCTTGATCTTACAGTGTGTAAATATTTTGCTCAGTTTGAAAATAGTTCTTGGGAGCACCAGCCTAAACCCTCAGAATTGCCCCTCCATAGGACATGGGGAGAACAGACTGATCTGAAAGAAAGGGGACCAGAAGAGAATTTATCTTCGTGTATACCTCCCTGCCTCACCTTCCCATAAGATTCTATTGCACTGGAGCCAGAGAGTTTAACCTGAGCAAAATATAGAAAGATGGGTGCAAGAAACAGCACAGAGCAGGACATGAAAATGAAAATGTCCACATATGGGCTGAACTAGAAAAATCAAAGAAAGGGAAAGGTCTTCAAGGCTGGTACTTTGAAAGAGGTGCCTTGCCACGTGGCTGGGTAAGACTGACAAAGTGCAGCTACTGCCCATGCCTGAAAGCCCAGCCCTCGCTGCCTGCTGAAAGCTGTGCACACCGTGGAGAGAGCGAAATGGGCTGGGCTGTCCTGCACTGCCATGGGCTGAGGGACAGAGGAAATGAAGCTGAGGCTTTTGTGAATTCTAGGCACTTTGGTTTCAGCATGATGTTTCTTTTTGCTTTCAGATCTCAAATGGAGCAACCATAAAAGTCTTTAAAAAGAAGGCAAATACACGATCAGGTAACAAAGGGACTACAACCTATTTAAACTTTTGTGCAGAATGGTTTGGAATGCAGAGAACTGAGCTGTGACAAATTGTATCTTAGTCAATAGGAGGTCAGGGAAATTGGTACTTTGATATATAGTTGAGCCAAATGAAGAGCCCTGGCTCTGAGCCTCTGGCAGGCACAGTGGGCCTAAAAGAAGGAAAAAAGGCAAAGGAAAGAAAGATAGAAGGGCTTACAGTCCTCAGCAGATTTTTGCTTAGAGATACAGGCTCATAGGCAGGAAAGGAGGACAGGGAAGCCCAGGTGACACAAAGTGCTGACTTGTTGAAACCAGCCCAGGGAACATGCCTTTCTCTGGTGCCCAGAATTCTGCATCACAGACATAGTGCTGCGCTGTCCAGAGACAGGATTGATAAAACTCTGATTGTTTGGTAATTTTCCTTATTCTCTTGACTGTGTTCCTTCTTCTTATTCTCTTGGCTGTCTCAACAGTCAGGAGATAAAGCTTACAGGGAGCCAGTTCATCTCACCTAGCCCTGTGATGCAGGTTGCTGCCACCCAGCTGGTGGATGAGAAGAACCTTCTGTAGCCCCTGTGAAGAAACACACTCCTAACATGTGTTTCCTTATCATCAAAGTTGGGAGAGATGTGCATCTCCCTCAGCAAAAGCAGTGTTGTCTGTTCTCAGCCATTGCGTTGAAGCCTGACCTCAGCCCACCTGCACTCAGCACTCTTAGAGACTTAAACCACTGCAATCATCTCACCTTGTCATCCTTTCTGAAGAGCTGTGATTGCTGCCAGCTTACCCCAGCAGCAGTCGATGCCGTAGCTACAGGTTGGCACCAGGGAGATGCACAGGGCCTGTGCATTTCTCAGAGGCTTGCAGGCAGGAAAGGATGACACTGACTCTGCTTGCTTGGCATCCTGGCATGCACCCTGCTACGCAGCCCAGAGCCCAGCAGACCTCACAAACTTGTAGTTGTGTGTTTCATTAATGGCTGTCTACTCTGCTTTTGTTGTTTAGATGTGGACTACTCGGATGAACACTGTCATTTGGTGAGTTGAGTCATTACACTGCTAAGTGGTAGGTTTAATACTGAGCTCTGTTTGTATCTGTGTAATCTCTCTAATCTCTTCATGACAGATTTTACCAGACTCGGAAGCAAACAAAGATGTAAAGGGAGCAGGTCACAAAGGAAAGCAAAAATTCAAAGTGAAAGAAATGTATCTCACAAAACTTCTGTCAACCAAGGTAAATTGCAAAGGCTTTATTTTGGGGGAGGGCTTGATGTTGTCTTGGCTAGTTTGGCACAACAGAAACACAAATTAAAGCAGAAATTGTGCAGACTTCCTATGTGTAAATCAAATGTGAAATGAAAAGGTAGTATATAAAAATCACTGTGCTAACTATGGAGTAGGACCATTTGCAAAGACAGACGCATTACAAGTTTTCTAATGCTAGAGTTCTAAAATTGTCTATTACACGAAGTAACTCCTCAGTAAGCACCACCTTTTTCTCAGGTTAAAGAGAAAAGGTTGTTATTTAGCTTATGGTAAGTGGGTTTTACCACAGAGTTCCATAGAGTGAGAATGAACCCCTCTGGAAGGACAGCTTTCAGTCAACAATCTCCTCACTCTGCTCTAGAGTTTGCCCAGCTTAGAGACAACTTCTGAAGCTGGAGTTTCACTAAATACTGCCCACTAAATGAAATAATCTGTTAGGGTTTCAGACTAAGCATTCGAAATAACTAAATTCATTTTAAAAGCAAGGTCCTTAGGATTTATAATACAACTACCTAATTTATACAATGTGCATTCCTTAGGAATTAGTCCTGCTCACTCCCTCCAGTAACGTCATGTTGTTTCTGACTTACACAAAATGGTTAGAAAACTCTTTTCAACAACATATTCCATAAAATATTAATGGGTGCACAACACTGAGAGCTGTGCAATACCAGAGGCCTGGAGGGATGATGATTATAGCTTTCTTGCATTTAAAAATCTATCAATCATTATTTAATTAGGTTGTTGATAGCATCTGAAGTAATCTGGAACACTGCCCAAAGTGAGAGTGAAGACTGGTCATTTCTCATTACCTGTGAAAACTAACATGAGCCCTCAGGAACTGCTGGAGTAAACCAGTAATGTCTTATGGTAAACAACTGAGGTACAGAAGAAGAGATCAGGCTCTTAAGAAACAGTCGTTTTAAAGGGCTTTGAATAAATCATCTCCTTCTCCAAAGTAGGACACTGCCCTGAACAACAGAGCTGTGATATCCTTCGCTGTGAAATTCCACTCATGATAGGCTGTGCACTAAAGGAAATTGCATCGCACCATCTCTCTCTGCTCCCCTCTCTCCCATAAACATACACAGACACAATTGCAGAGTTTACCACATGAAATGAACTAGCCAGTATTCATCAAGGCCCTGAGATATGCTTAAATCCTTCTTGTCAAGAGAAGATTGGGCTGAACTGAGCTTCAGAACAGATGTGAAGGAAGAAAAAAGCACAAAGCAGTGTTTTTGTTTTGTTTGTCTCTACTTACGAATACTCTGTGATTATGTCAGTGAGTCCACCAGCAACCAAGTTCTTCCTTTTGTGAGCCAAATAGCTTCGCTTTTATATCTGAAATACCCAGTTTTCAGTTCTTCTAATATTAGTGTCTTCTTATAGCACCCAAAGCTGTTATCCTAAAATTAGATCAAATGCCAGAGCCGCTTGGCTGTGAAGTGGTGATGTGCACATGTGTTGAGCACGTGCTGCAGATGGCACCCTGAAGACCAGTACCCTAGGAAACTGGCTAAACTGCTTTTCCTCACATCCCTCTTACTTCCAGTCACAAATTCCAAATGCCTTTAGCAAAAGTGGCAACAGTGTCCCAAGAGCTGATGTTGTCTTTATTAGACTGAGTGGTTCTTCCCACCTATGATTTATCACGGAGTTCACCACAGTTCTGTCAGCAGAGCAATACGACGTGACATTTGGAAGCAGCTTGTTGTGGTACATTGTAGTGTCATTTTTTTGTTACTGTCTTGTTTGCCAGTAACCTATAGCCTTGATGTTTGCAACAAGCATATTGTGATTTCAGCATGTGGTTGTCTTGGGGCATGCGCAGCTCTCTGAGGCAAAATATTCTATTCTTCTCTTGTGCAATAATAACAAAATATTAACTTTGTTACTTTTCAGGTTGCAATTCATTCAGTTGTTGAAAAGCTCTTCAGGAGCATTTGGAGTTTACCCAACAATAAAGCACCGGTTGCCATCAAGTACTTTTTTGACTTTTTGGATGCCCAGGCTGAGAGCAAAAAAATTACTGATCCTGATGTGGTCCACATATGGAAAACCAACAGGTGTGCCCATGGGATATGTGTGTGCTCTCTGAAAATGTAGTTGCAAAGATGGAATGTGTCACCTGTGATCAGAAGAGTAAGATTTTGGCATGTTTGGCAATAAGACGTGGTTTGGCTTTGTGGATAACAATAACTTTAGTGTATTGATTCAGAACGACACAAACCACCAGAGATTCCAGGGCTGGTAGGTCTGCACACCAACTTCTTCTCTGGAAGAAGTAGCTGCAGATTGAGAGCATTTTTTGAATCTGGGTGCCTGCCAGATGTGTTTGCTCTGTAGCCTTTGTTCCCTGACCCCTTTTTTTAACATGAATAAGCAGCACAGAAATGTGCTTCCATTTCATGAGTGCAGTTGCAATTAAGGACCATTTTAAAGCAGTTGTGCTTCATGAGTGGTTAAGTTTAAAGATGTTTGTTCTTTCTCTGTCTAGTCTTCCTCTTCGCTTCTGGGTGAACATACTGAAGAATCCCCAATTTGTCTTTGATATTAAGAAGACTTCACACATAGATGGCTGTTTGTCTGTAATCGCACAAGCTTTCATGGATGCCTTTTCTCTTGCAGAACAGACATTAGGAAAGGTAATGCTGCCCCTCCAGTCTTCTTGTAATTTCTCAACCAATGTCTTTTTCAACTGTATAATGATTAAGATGAAGTCCTGGATCTGCTGATATTGGGGGCAGAATTGTCAGGGGCCTAATTAAGCTGGATTTCCATTCCTCATTGCTCTGTCTCCTGAGACTTTGAAGAATTCACCAGCAGACAGATACAGCTATGAGAAGGCCTTATTTATAGTTAACTGCTGCTTGTTTTCTCTGCAGTTCAGTTCTGAACAGTGTGTCTGCACAATATGTGGCAGAAGGTGGAAATTGTAAGGTTTTAATGAAGTTTTAATGTAGTTTTAAACAAAGGTCTTGAAAGTATTAACATCATTTGATAAGTAGTCCAAATTTTGTCTGCCACACACCAGTGTGCAGAAAACTTTCACAATAAGCTACTGGAGGCTGTAAGAATACTGAAAGAGGTCTGAAGTTTGAAACAGTTACTTTCACATGTATTAGCTGCTCCCTTTTTATATGCAAAATTATTTGCTGGAGCAACAAGTTCAGAAATCTTACATTCAAAAACTCTTTAGTATAGTGTCCAGAACTCTGAGGATCAGAAATATTTCATTTGTCTCCAGGGTATTTTCCTTTTCTTTGGACCAAAGCAGGAAGCATTTGTTCAGGCTCATACTACCAAGAAAAACAGGCTAGAGACTTTTTAGCCTAAAAATATTTATATAAAAATGGACTAATTTCCTCTATCATTTGATCTTACTGCTCGTCTGTTAAAGATAAATAGCAAATAATGTGCTTATTTATCTTATTTTAGGAGTGAAGTATCATAAATTAAAGCTAATCACATCACTTCCTTGATGGAAAAACTGCAAATGAGCATGGTTGTTAGTTTCTGTGTTTAACATCCACTGTGAAGTATTGTTGAAACAAGAGTTCCTGTTAGCTATTTGAAAAGGGATATTGAAATCTGATAAAGGTTTGCAATGCAGTAAACATCTTGTGACCTCTTGGTACTAAAATGGTACCTCCATGATTTTTAGGCTTTTATCTTAAAACATCCTTTAGCCATTTAGAAAACAAACATTTAAATTACTTTATCAGACATTGGAAACAGTGGTAACAAGATTATCACATGGTTGTGTCATTTTTTTTTCCCAGAACTTAAACAAGAAGCTACCAGCTCCCATTTTTGCATTCTGAAAATAAGCTTTCCAGGTGGGATCTTGGGTTCCTATCACACGCATCAGCACTTACTTCCCCAAATGAGCCTAAACCCCCCGGGTAGGTCAGTGCTGACCTAGATTGTTGAAGTCCTAGGGTAAAAAAAAACCGCTTTGGCTGTGCATGTCTGGCAGTCAGCTCTCCATGCTTTCAAACCCCTGAGGGAAAGGAGCAGTAGGGACCAAAGAGATTCAGGACAACCTCTGCCAGGACAGCATCTAACAGGACTCTTTGGTATGTTACTGTAGGGGAACTTTCAGCGGTACTGCTGAATCCTGTATGTAAATAGGGTATCAGCCTCAGGCCCTTTGGTTCAGCTTTCACAATCTTTCAGGTCTAAGGACCTGTAAGGAGGAAGTGAGAAAGAAAAATACGTCTGAAGGACAAATGGTCATCACTCCTTATACCAATAGAAATAATTACATGGCAACTGTCATGAAACACAATACACTATTAGTGAGGTCCTGCCTCTGGTTTGCGTCTTTGTTTCATAACCTCAGTTCCTTGCATATAACACAGCAATGAAAAATGAGTCATGCAGACACAATTAGATGCAATTAACTGTGTGGAGGTGGAACCTTAGGAAATCTGTGCTGTGAAAAGTTACAAAGCTTCAAATTTTTTCTTTTAAGGAAGCACCAACAAATAAACTTCTCTATGCCAAGGACATTCCGCTCTACAAGAAGGAGGTGAAAGCATACTACAAAGCCATCAGGGATCTGCCTCCACTGACCACTGCAGAGGTTGAAGAATTTCTAGCTCAGGAATCTAAGGTATGGTTGAGAAGCAGCAACTTCATTTGCTTTCATGTTAAGATTTTTTGTAAAAAGGAGAAGTATCTGACCAGAACTGTTTTCTGTTTTAGAAACATGAAAATGAATTTAATGAGAAAGTGGCCTTGTTTGAAATCTACAAATACATTGTGAAATACTATGATGAGGTAAGCACATCTGCAATTTCTGCTTAATCCTTAATGTGGGGCTTGACAAAGTAACCAAGGGTTGGGCTGCTGTGTGACCTGCTGGGTGCCACTCCAGAGGCCTCCCCTCCATAACGCTGCCGAGGCTGCTCCTTCTGCTGGGCTGTGAGGGGCCAGAGCAGTGCAACCCCCAGGGTGGCTGGAGCCCTCACCCTTCTGAGGGGGCACAGGCCAAAGGTGTGTAAGTGTGCCTTTACTGTCACTGCTGTATTGCACAGAAACAGTAGCAGTAAAATTCTCCCTGCAGTTTTGAGGAAGTTCCTACATAGTCTACGCTTCTTGTTTTACTGTTTTTGCAGAGTCTCTGCAAATGCCTGTCACAACTCCTGTGCACACGCTCCATTTCCCTGGAGGTTCAGAAATCAGATTAGACTGTAGCACCAGGGTTCTCAATTTAACAGTCAGGGCAAACACCTCAGTGGAGCACACTCAGCCTTACAGCAAGAGGTGTCTGCTCCTTTCCCATCATGGCCCTCTTAATTCTCTGCTCTAATAGTCTTTCTCTATAAGAGAAGCAGCTATAGCTTCCAGTCCCTGCTATTACTAACAAAATAAATATTTTCTCACCTGGAAGTACTTAGTCACAGGCTACCTCTAAGCTGCTTTTTAAGAAAATCCCTGTCCTCCACTTTGCGTGATAGGATTCTCCACTCCATTTTGCTCAGCATCCTTAACAGAGGCTGCGTGTGCCTGTGCAGGGACTCAGATAAAAGCCAGCTGGGGTGTGTTGCCTGAAGGCCTCCTTACGCTTCCAGCAGGTTGTCTGGGTTTCCCAGCAACCAGGCCTTTCTCTCTTTCATCCTCAGCAGCACAGCACTAGCACTTGCTGTAGTCATCCAGCTCTCAGTCACTTGTTAGCTGGCTTACCAGTTCTGATCTCTAACAACTCAAATTGTCTGGATTCAGCAACAAATCTTTGCCTCTTGAAACAAGCTTGGGATGATACTCAGAATGGCATCACCCTTTATTAAGCTCATAAAAATTGTTGATACAGGAGAATTCAGTGTACTTTCTAGTCTTAGTGCCCATTTTAGCTTTTTTGAAGCTAGTACTGGCTAAACTTAGCCCATCCTTAGAAGGAAATCTACCCTCTGCTCTTCCCCCTCTGGCTTTTGACTGGGAGCAGCTAAACCTCTTTCATTGCTTACTGAGACCTGTCCCTTTATATTGTTGCTAGCAGATATTTCAGACAGCAGTAGTGTTCCTTTCTACCACCTGGGGCGGAGCCAAGTGGGTGAGTTAGAGGAAAAGAGACAGTTTATTGCCCTCAGTTTATAGGGCAGAGGAAGAGAAATAACGTATCATTTGCAAATCTTCTCTAGCGTAAAACTGGAGCACAGGCCTTCTCTCACACTCTGAGGGTTGAACTTGTGTTGGATTTGTTTTGGTTTTTTTTGCTTCGTTCAGTCATTCTTTTGTGGAAGTGTTGCAAATCCTGTGATCAGAATGACTTGGAAGGAAAACTACCAAAATAAAGTGTTAAAGTCAGAAAAGAATGTTTACAGATAGGCAGGCATTCAGATGGATTTTTCTGTCAGTAGTTGTTAGAGTACAGAAAAGCAGGCTTTAAAAAATAGCAAGTAAAATAAGCATTAAAAAAATTATTCTCTCTTTTGCTAATTGTTAACAGATTGTCAGCAAACTCGAGCGAGAACGGGGGTTTGACGAAGTCCAGAAACAGCTCCAGCAAGTAAAAGCCTTATTTGATGAAAAGAAAAAATGCAAATGGCATTGAGCAGAGCACTGACTCACAGCGTCACTGTGGGGGATTTTAAATTAGCGCTACTGCTCCCAAAACTGTTTTGACTGACTATATGTACAGGGTTTGAAACATTTGGACACTCTTCTCCACTCTGACCATTCCAACTAATCTACGTTTGGGAATGAAGTATGGGCAGGGTTACATATTCACACAGGGGGGCATGTGAAAGTGAACCTAATGTTGGCAGGGTCAGCATTTTTAGGTACTTGGACACACACAACCCTTGTTTAAAAATACTGTCTAGTAAGCTTTTTGCTTACTTAAAAACAAGGTCATAGGAGATGTGCAAAATACACTGTAAGTTCAGAGTTGCCCACGTGAACTTGCAAGTTGCTTAACTCTTTTTTTTAAGAGAAAAAGCTTATGTTTCGCCACATCCTTTCAGCAGCTTGGCAAACTGCGAGGGTGAGCTCCGGCTTCAGAATACGGGTCAGCTGCAGTTTCCTTCCTTCCAGTCAAATGTTCGCTAGTTCCTGTTCAGAAAAAAAAACAAACCACACATCGAAAAGGAAACAACAACAACCTGGCACCAAAGTGGCACTTAGGATAAATGTGTTTAGCAAAAAATATGGGTCTGAAGTTTGAAGGCCAAATGCCACATGGCAGGACTTACCTTCCTTAGGTTAGAAATTCCATGTTCAAAGTGAAGCCAGCCACTGAGGGGAAGAGATGAGGGGAGGCTTTTGGAGAAAGGTATTCAGCCACTATCAGTCTCTGTTTACATTTTTTACCTTTCCATCCTTAAAGAAGCTGTGAAACACTTGTGAGCAGCTTCACAGGTGAAACTGCACTGCATCAGAACACTGTTGTGATTTGATAAAGCAGCTAACCATGGGTGCACTGTGGTGCACAAACCTGTACTCAGGTGCATGATTGGCCCATGCATCAGTGCTGACAGTCCTGGCCAGGCTTGCCATCTGTGTACAAGGGCCTCACAGACCTAAAACCAGCATGTGGGGAGTTTCAGGTCAAAGATTAGTTTAATAATACATAAGGACAAGGGGACTGGTGTAATCTCTGACTGTATGAGAAACTGATACAAACATGCTGGGGTTGGGGTGGGGAGGGGTAACTGCCTTAGTGTGGCTGGGGTTTTTTGAGGCTTGGCCATTTTGGAAGGAAGGTGTCCATTCCATTTGCATTGGTGGCTAAAGGCGGCCCAGCTGGAAAGCAACTCTGTGGCTGTGCTGCTGGGATCAGGCTGCTGCAGTGGCTACTGAGCAGAGCCATGGAGGGATCAGCTGTGGCTCTGGCTCTGCTACGGCACCAGCACAGCCCTACCTTCTGCTACAGAGGTGAAATGCTTTGTCACCATACACTCTGCTTCAGTCACAGGAGGCATGCTCTGAGGCTATCATGTGCCCCTAGATTTGAGGTAAGGCATTGATGACACGGAGATAACATTTCCATACATTTCTGGAGGGATCCACCATTGAAGGTGAGTGGTACAGCACAGTGACCCACAGGAGAGAGAAGAGCTGTCACTGCCTTGGCAGTGGAAAAGGTGCCATGGGCTGTGAATGGCACAGATGGCCCAGGCTTGGTACAGAAAGCCAGTGCTGGGGCTGTGAGCACTCAGCGATGGCTGCGCAGGGCTCCCAGGCAGCGGAGCACTCACACAGTCACAGCCTCATGCTGCTGCAGTGGCAGAGCCCTGCGGCTCAGGCCAGTGGTGCTAACACTGCCTGCTCTGCTCACAAAGGCAGCTGGCACCAGGCACACCCCGCGGCCAGCCAGTGCCAGCACACACCAGCCACCTGTGGCAGAAGCAAGGTGGGCTATTAATGTGGAGAAAAGCAAACACAAAAGCACGGTCCTGCTAGTCTGCCCTCTCCCTGCCAAGTGAATGCACAAGTTGTACCTCTTGCATACCAGAGAGGGCAGCCACCAACCAACCCATACTGTGATGGCTTTGTTGTTTTGGTTTTTTTTGTTGTTTTTTTTTTAAATCAAGTCTTACACTTGCTATTAAGTTTACACTTTATACTTGATGGAATGTATGGCTTTGTTCAGGAAACTGCACTACAATGTTGCAGTACTTTCAGCAGTTCTCTGCCTGGCACAATGTATTTTGTTAAGTTCAATTTTAATTGGAAAAACCCCCACTCACCTCTAACCTATCTTGCCCTCTGTCCTAAAGGAGTGGACCTTGGCTTGACTAGCACTTAAGCTTGGAATACTTGCACGTAAGGGCTTGATTTTTATCATTCTCAATCTAACACTTCAAAGCAGCATCAAATAAATAGAAAAAGCACAGTAACAGATATTGAAGGAGAGGCATGAGTTCCAGTTAGTTCTCTTCCACTTCAGGTGTTTGCTGGCAGTGCATTAAAATGAACTGTGATAGTTTTGTTCAACAGTAACCTTCTGTACAGGCAGAAAAAACAACTCCAACATTTCTGCTTGAAAAGCTGTAAAATATAATCTGTTTGCGTGGGTCTGATCCTGTGAACTTCACTATATGTGTTTATATTGATGAGGAAACGAAAATCAGTCCTATTCTGTATTTGTATAACTGCTTGTTTGCTACAATAGCTTTAATGATTTCTAGAGATTAAGTATATGTTGAAGCAGGCCCTGTAGCTTTACCTACAGCCTGGAATAGGATTCTTACCTTTTATTCAAGCCTCCTAAACAGCGTCACTCTGTTAGTAATACCATTTTTAAGTCATGCTGGGACTTTGTAACCCATCAAGTGGATCTCACGAAGTGATGTGAAGTATAATTAAGTGATTGTGGCTCTTTTGGTAGGTTTGGGTCAGCACACAAAACATTGGCACAATTTCCCGTATCTGCAATTTGCCATTACTGTTACACAGAGAAAAAGAACCACCTCTGACGATTCTGGGTATTATGGTAACGCAACAGTTCAAATCACATCCTCAGAAATGAAAAGCAAACTTCTCTTTAACTTACTTTCCCATGGTTACAGGCAAACTGCTATGGCAAACAATGTATTTTCTAACACTAGCTTACAGAGCATTATTTTGCAGTCATCTAGTTTGAAGTCAAATCTTAACTAATGTGTAATTCCTGTTGTACAGAAGTTGACCTGTTGTTTAAAATGAATGGTTTTAAAAAAGTGCAAATGACAAATACATGTTGGTGTTTGTATGGGTTTATCTAGAATAAAAGCATTTGGAGGTTAGTTTGTGTACCTTAAAATGGTTACAAGAAAGCAAACAGAGCTGATACCAATGCAAGGTCATGCAAGAAATGGAGTGTAAGACAGGGAACAACATCAGGTGAGAAATACTGCTGCAGTCCAGCCCCACAAGGCTCCAGGACAGAGCCATGCAGGTCAGCACAGCACACTTCCATGACAATGAAATCAGGGAGAACAGAAACAGGAGGTACAACACAATATCTGATGATGCTGGGGAGGGCAGGCACTGGCCTAAACCCCAGCAGCTGCTGAGCACTAATCTCATGCAAAGTCTGCATGGAGGGGGGATTCCCTGGGGTGGGGGATTCCTAACTGCCTTCCCACCTGTGGGAAGCAGCAACAGGCCAGGCTCAGGCTGATTGTGCAGTGCCTGCCACACCTCCACAACAGCCTTCAGGAGTTGCACTACAACTGCACTGCATAAAGGCTCTGGGGGTGATGATACTTTTAAAAAGCTAAAAATGTTTAAAAGGAGGATAACTCAATAATCCTTTCAGGAGAAGGTGCTTCTGGGGCAGGAAATTAGCTTTCATACAAAAATCTGGAGTCCAACTGGTGCAGCCCACAAATCAGATGCTGACCATCACTCTTCCTCCTATTACCCTTTTTCTGCTTTCCAAGTCTTACCTAGTTCGTATAAACCTCCCCTGCCCCCTGACATCACACAGCACCTTGCTGGCTCAGCCAGAGCTGGGGACAGAAACATGAGGCTACCAAGAGCTTGCCCTTTGCAACCGTTCCATGCCGGCAGACGCTGGTTGACCATCCCATTTGGCAAAGCTGGCTCAGGCACAGAGAGTTAGTTTGTACAAGATAATCCTGCAGGACACAGCAGAAATAGCTTCTGTTACTTTTAATATCTACACTGTTTTTCTCAGAGAAGTTTAACAAACTCCCAAAGACAGCCCATCCTTAGGAATTGTATTCCCCATTTTAATGCCCCCACTGAAACACTCCAAGCCATGCTCTGCTCTCTCACTGCCCTGCCTCCCCTTCCCTGGGGCAGGATGGAGGGGAGAACTGGAGGCAGAAAAGGTAAAGATCATGGACTGAGATAAGAACAACTTACTGGAAACAAAAATAAGGTAAGAAAATGATCAGTAACAGCAACAATACTAAAGACAGAGAGTAGAAGGGAGTCAAATTCACACACGATTGCTCACTACATAGAGCCTGGAATGGTGCATAACCCAGAAGGATCCCTGTCCCCAAAAAATGGCATGAGGTGGTGCAGAATAACCCCCAGATCCCAGCCATGGCCACTCCTGGGTACTGCAAAAATTAACCCTATCCTGGCCATAGCCAGGACAAATCATTATACTTTAACAGTGTATGGAAAATGAAAATGCAGCCTCTAGACAGAGAATCTTGAGTTAATGCCAGTGTCGTCAGATGCAACGTCTACCACCAATACCCAATAACCTATTATAAGAAATTGCACAGTATATTATAACTGTCCCTTAGTTTTGCTGCAGTATTTGGAAACAACAACAACAAATCAAATACAAACAAACAAAACCCAGATTAAAAAATGCCTCCAGTTCCAGGAAAAAACCACTATCACGTAAAATAAATAAATAATTGATCCTTCACAAGTTTCCTTTACTGAACTAAGAATTGGAAAAAAATACATTAAACCTGGAATTAATATTTTCATTGTAGTTAAGAAAACTAATTAGAGTAGGAACAAATACAAACTTCCATTTATATAATGTAAAAGCAATGGTTATATATTACACAGGAGCAATAGTGGTGACATAAGAAAGAACATGGTAACTGAATTTTTCTTATTTTCTGAAAAGTCAAATCCCTGATTTGTGGATTTAATTTCAAAATTTCATTTTCTAAGCTCTAATTCATTAAGATTTCCCGTACTACCAAATAAAAATTTTTTAGGGAACAGCACAGAAAGGCTGTGAGAACTCTATTAAGTACAATCCCTACTATAATTGAATCCAACCATAAACCTAGCTAAATCAACCACTAAACTGTGTACCTAAACACAACATATAAATGTCTTTTAAACACCTCCAGGGGTGGTAACTCCACCATTTCCCTGGATAGTTGTGTTCCAGAGCTGCATAACCTTTTGGTGTAGAAATTTTTCCTAATAGGCAACCTAAATCTCCCCAGGCACAACTTCAGGCTATTTCCTCATGTCCTGTCACTTGTTACCAGGGAGGAAACACCAACACCCATCTGGTTATGACCTCCTTTCAGGGAGTTGGAGAGAGTAACAAAGGGGTGTATACACATAAATTTATGTGTGGAATACTTACACTAGAAATCTGTTCATATGAATGTGAGTATGAATATATTTATATTTTTAATATTTAAGCAACAGTCGTTCAACAAAACACAGTTCCAAGACTCCCTTATTCTTTACAAGTTTTGAAACTCTACTGCAGGAAAATTTTTAAAAAGAGGAGAAAATATACGATGCTATTTAAAATGGAGGTAATTTTCTCATTTATAAATTAAAAAAAGAAAGGCGTGTCTCTAAAAAACAGTAATATAATGAAGATGCTGTTATGAGCTGGCAGCAAACACTTAGAATTTCAATTCATAAAAATGGTGGTTAATGGAAAGAATTTTGAATAGAGAGTTGAATCTGATTTTGGTAAAGCCAATGCCCACATATATCCAGGTATTTGAGAAAATACCCCAGTCCAGAATACTCTTTCATACACAAAGATTTATCAAAGTAACAAACTAATTATTGTGACTGATAACTTCTGCAGTCCATTTCTAATTTTGAAAGACTCTTTGGCTATTTATTCTTAAAAGAACAAAAGACACACTGAGGGCGGGGAACGCACGTCGCCAAGAACTCCCAACAAGCGCCGAGGACATCCTCTGTGCGGAGGACACAGCGGCCTCGACGCCCTAAGGCGTTTCAGGGGTGGCGCGGGGACAAAGGCCACAAAGGCCGCGACGCGCCCCGACTACGGGGGGGTCACGCTGGCCACGGGCCAGCAGAATGGGCGGAAAGCCGCCGGGGCCGGGGAAAAGGCCCTGCGCCCCTGCTTACAGGGTGGGCTGGGGGCCGGGAGAGCTCCGTTTCCCCCCTCAGGTGTGGAGAGAGGGGGCACTCACCCTCCTTGCAGGGTTGCCCCTCTCTCCGGAGCACAATGTCAGCAAAAGGCCAACGACAGCAAAGACCCCGCCCTCTGCTTACAGGGAGGTTTTGCCCAGCCAAAAAAAGCACCGAGAAGGTGCCCGGGCGATGCCGGGAATGCCTTTTGTGCAGAGGGCCTCTCGTGCCCCCTCTTCCAAAGCTCCGCTCCGCCGCCGCTCTCCTTGCCTGCTCGCTCTTGCCTCGCCGTTCCACTCTCGAGCTCGAAGCCGCTGCTCCTCTCTCTCAGCACTCTTTCCTCGTTGTCCCACGGCTTCTACCAATGCACGATGATGACATTCTCAGGGCCTGAAAAGCTTCATTCTGGCACAGTCCCATCCAGTCCTGCGAGGCAGGACCTCTGGGCAAATGAAGCTGGGCATGCAGACCAGTTGCCAAAGAGGCTGTCCCCCTGCTTACATGGCACTTAGGCTGCTTCCTGTACTGTAATGTGCTCAGGACTCCACTGCACTGGCCTGACTGATATTTAAAGTTTATCCCTTCTACGTTATCCTACATTTCCTATCAACGATGCAGTCTCCGTTTTGTGTATTATGACAAACTTTTCCTCCAGGATTCTCATTTTTCTTATTGACTTACCCTAATTTCATCTTTCAAAAATATGTTTATTTTGTTTCTTGTAAATTACTTCGGGGTTTTTAGGAGTGTTGTATCAGTTAAAAAGTTCTTATTGTGATAAGAACAAAGAAAAAAGGGTTTAAGGTGCCCTTATTTAAAAATAAACACTAGTGAAAAGCCCTAATCAATTTGCTACTAGAGACTTATTGTTAGCCCCAGGTACCGGACAGAATTTATTGTGGTGAGATTTGCAATGATTATTAAGTATAATCCCAGAGGAAAGTCAAATGAAAGCAAAAATTTTAACTTTAACTAATGAAAACAAGAATAAAATTGAATCAGAAGTGTGAGCATCTGGAAAAAATAGGGGAAAGAGAGACATAAAGCCAATAGAAATAATTATACAACATCCATCTCACCTCATAAGGGTCAAGACACCACCCAGATCAAACCTGGGAGTCTTCCATCTTCAAATGATATTTGAGTCGCCCATTTGATCACCCAACATAAAACTGCTACTTATGAAGAGGGAGAAGGCAAACGTTAAAATATATATCAGCACAATTGCTCAAACACTGAAAAACTTGCGAACGAAAAGAATGATTCCTCAAACCGCATCCTTAGACTTTAAAATCCATAATATTCACCCAAGAAAATAAGTAATAGTTAAAATAGAGAAAGAGCAAATTCTATTTATACAATAGGAAGTTCCGTTCCAAGTGTTACTGACAACCGAAGCAGTGGTCCGAACCAAGGAGCGGAGGTGCATCCATGCCAACAAAATCGAAAGATGCACAGAAGAACCTAAGAAGCAGACTATAATATCTACATCGAGTAATACAAAATTAACTCTTAAACACAGACAGAAGGGGATAATGAATTGAGAGTACTCCAATAATCCACAAAGAAATTCAAAGTTTGTAAATAATAAAGAAACAAAACCAAGACTGTATCAGTAGTTCCAAATACCATCAAGGCAATTCCTAAAGCCCCTGCGTTATCTCCCTCGGGAAGGAACAATTCGGGAAGGAAGAGGGATCAGGATTCTATCAAACAGAAGGTCCTAATGTGTTTACATTAACTTGTGCTTTGTACAAAGAAATCACATTGTATCCTTATCTCGAGGCATTATTACAACCCCCACCAGTAACAGTCCACATACCTTGCTTAATTCATGCTAATAGTAAACACCGTAACTGAGCTGAATGCCAGTGTATAATCTATGAGCAAAATTGGTATTGTATTGCCCATAAGTGACAACCTTGATGTCCGCACTACTGCAGTAGTTACAACTACCTGAATGCATTCTGTGACAGTCAGAGAGATTGTAACCCTAATTTGTAGATAGAAACTAGCAACCCCTGCTAAGCGAGAAATAGCTAAGGAAGAGTGAGAAACCACAATATCCTAAGTAAAAAGAACATTAATCTGACAGTCGGCAAGACACTTGGTACTATTGAAATTATACAGCATAAGAATAATGCAAACTCTCAAGAGACCGGAAGAAATCACTACCAACCAAAAGACCCAACGTATGTACCTTTCTTGTCTAAAACATCCCCACTTAAATCATCAAGCATAAATATTGTATAAGTGTGTTAGATGCTTGAGTAAGTGGTATTGCTCTTCAACAAAGAGGCATCCCCACTGTCTGAACTGCCAAAAGTGTAAACAACAAAAAGACCAAGAAAATACTGTGGTAAAACAAATTTTGTGTGAGTAGGAGTTACTCATACCTAAAATTTGAGAAACTCACGGAAAAAAGTGAAAGCAAAAATTATGCTTATGTACAGTACAGTTTGCATAAAAATAAAACCATCAACATAAAGAGAGCACAACCAAGTTAGCCTCTGCACCTGCCTTAAGTATAGTCCAACCATGAACGACAACCTCGGAAGACATGAGACAAAGGAGTACATACCATACTGGACCTCTAATTACAACCGTGGCAATTGTAATTATCGCATGTATCCTTGCATGGTAACCCAAACCAATGCAAATCCCTGTACCAAGTGCAACTCCCTTATATGATGGGGCAGTAGTGCTTCTTATCTAACCCAGCACATGACAGTAAGTAACATATGTTATTACGAATCATCCCTAAAAGCTTGTACTTATAGGGAGCGCTCACTATGAATATCCAAGTTAAAATCCGCAAGGGAGCACAAGCTTAGACCACCATGTCCACAGGGACAGCATGTTTGTTTCGCCAAAGTAAGAATATGGCGTGTTTCAGACAGTGAGAGTGCACAAGACAGAATTAAAAAATAACTAATAAAGCAGCGAGTGCAAACTCTCAAAAGCATCCTGAAACAAACTCAATCACCCTCAACTTTCTCAGACTCCGTCTATAAGAAAGTTAAAAAACATCTAAAAGAGACACTACATCTCCCACCGGTAGGCAAAAATCTATTTATAGATTTAATAGAACGGATAGCACAAGTGCTAAATGTCAGTAACTCTTAGATATGCAGAAGTACATTGATAACAGAACTCTAACCCTAAAAAGGAATTAACCTAAATGTCCCCAAAATCCTTTTGTGGAATAAAATCAAAATAACTAGAAAACACTGTCCTGAAAAATAAATGCTGAATTCAAGAGTAATGAGTAAAAAATGCATCAAGAGATAAAGTTAACCAATGTATAAAACTTGACTAGGAGTAACCCTGTATAAAAAAGCCCTGTTAAAAAATGTGACCCAACATTGGTGGTCACCAAAAACCCCAATGGTTATTGGAAACTGAGTAGTCAGCCAAATGAAAAATATAACACCCAGAAAAACATTACCTTATTCTAGTGTAATGGTAACCAGAATGACTTTATCAGTCCTTTCACAGGCATGACAAAATTACATAATTAATAGAACCGTAGTAACAGTGTTAATATACCATAAAATGCCCCCAATAGACTCTTAAATTTATGAGAAGAAAACTTATACTAAATGTCCCAAAGATTAGAAAAGAGTTTGTACAATTGGAATGATTCAATCAAGATTTTTTCAATTGCCAAAGACAGGAAGAAAAACTTTAAACATTCCATTTTATAAAAATTTACACAGACAAAAGCCAAGTTCAATACAAAACATCCCAAAATAGAGTGATAATGCAAGAAGCACTCAAAAGCAGAAAAACAACAAGCAGCCACCTGAAAAAATAATAGAATATTATGGCCCAGCCACCTGGGCTCAAAACAAGTCGTAGAAATATAAAATTCCCATCTATATGCTAAATAAGATAATAAGACTCCAAGCAGTAGTTGAAATTATTAACAACAAAACAACTTCGACTTTAGAATTAGTTACTAAACAGTTATCCCAAACCAATACAACGACTTATCAAGACCATTTAGCCCTCAAGTATTTGTTAGCAGAAGAAGGGACAGTACGTGAGAAATTTAATTCCTCCGATTGTTACCTGCCAATAACTGGTAACAGTCAAACTACACTCGATATTGCTACAGACATACAAAACATTGCTCATACACAAATTCAAAAATCAGAAACAATAACAGAAGCTAATAAGTGAAATAAATTATTAAGAACAACATGGTAAAATAAACCTTTTTTTTTTCCTTTTGTGTGCAACCGCTAAGTTAGTATTCCTTCCTTGTTTAATTCCCTGTTTCATCCAAATAGCCACAAGCATCATCAGAAGTATACAGGTAATCACCCTGCCTATAGACTCAAAATAAGCTACTTCTAAAACAGCACAAAGGATAATGGTAGGAAAAAACCAAAACAACATTAAGAACCCCCTTTAAAAAGCCAAATTAATCTATAAAAATTTCAAACGCAAAAATGAAGTTTAAATAAAAATTGTGGCTCAAGCCAATATAATAGACCAAAAAAAAGGGGATTGTAATAAATGACTAAATGATAAATGTTGGCTTTTGCGTATACGAATTTAACACTTACAAGTGATAACGCACTGTGTAAAAACAGTGCTAAAATATAATATAGTTAGAAACCAAGTTAAAGTAAATAGCAACTTCAAAATACTTATAATATGTTGGAAAATGTACAAATAAATACTTGGTAATAAATGTCTTCTAAGTTGATTAACCACAGAGCCAGAAATCAATACTTCGTAAGAAACAAGCAAGTTAAACCACATGCACCCCAAAAAGTCTGTTATCTCAACTCACACCGCCCAAGGAAACAGTCAAATTATTTGGGGGCTTGATGGGGAACACAGCGGTTTTGAATTCCCGAGGCCGCGGCTCAGCGCCCCGGCGCAGCGGGGACCTTCTCACCCCACCACATGTCCCTCAGCGCGCACCGCCATCCCCCTCAGAGCCCCTCATGTCCCCTCAGCAACACACGGCAAAACCGCGTTCCCCTCAGGGCATCTGCCACCGCCTGAGGACATGCAGAGTCCACCCCTGTGCCTCTCGGAGACCCTCACGGCTCCTCAGCGGCACGACGGGCACCTGCCTCCCCCTCAAATCACCTTCATGTCCCCTCAGCAACACACAGGGCATTTGCCCCATGTGAATGTATAAATTTGCCTGTATAAATATATAAGTAGGATAAATCATTTATTATTTGAGAGCTATCCTTTTCTGAGTTAGCCCCCTAGCTCCCTACTTTGCACAGACTACAATAAGAAACAGAAATACCTCGCCTCAGTGCGTGAGTTGCCTCACCGTGAGGGGCGGACAGAGCGATTTGGAATTCCCGCGGCCGCGCCTGAGGCGGCGGGGCTTGATGGGGGGGCTCGGCGGGACATAGAGGCTTCGAATTCCCTCCGCCGCGCCTGAGGGGATGGTGGACACGGCGGAACACAGCGGCTTTGAATTCCCTCCGCCGCGCCTCAGGGGGTGGGAGGAGAGCGCGGCGGAACACACCGGCTTTGAATTCCCGAGGCCGCGCCTGAGGGGATGGGGGGGGGCGCGGCGGAACACAGCGGCTTCCAATTCCCGAGGCCGCGGCTCAGCGCCCCGGCGCAGCGGGGACCTTCCCGCCCGCCACGTCTCCCTCAGGGCGCACCGCATCCCCCTCAGAGCCCCTCATATCCCCTCAGCAACACAGGGCAAACCCGCATCCTCCTCAGGGCATCGGCCACCGCCTGAGGACATGCAGAGTCCACCCCTGTGCCTCTCGGAGACCCTCACGGTTCCTCAGCCACGAGGCAGGAGGCGCCTGCTTCCCCCTCAAATCACCTTCATGTCCCCTCAGCAACACACAGGGCATTTACCCTGTATGAATGTATAGATTTGCCTGTATAACTGTATAAATAGGGTAATTTTTTTATTATTTGAGAGCTATCCTTTTCTGAGTTAGCCCCCTAGCTCCCTACTTTGCACAGACTACAATAAGAAACAGAAATACCTCACCTCGGTGTGTGAATTGGCACTGCCACCAGGTATCAAGCCTGCCTTTGGGCAACAAGAGGAGGGTAGTAGGAAAGAAAATCAAAACTTGGAACACCTTTCTCCCCCCCCACCCTTCTTTCCAGACTCAGCTTCACTCCTGCATTCTCTCCCCACTCCCCTGCAGCAGCCCCAATGGGGCAGGGAACAGGGGCTGTGGTCAGTCCTGTTGTCTCTGCCTCTCCTCCCTCATTCTTCCCCTCCAGCACAGGGTCTCTCCCATGGGAGACAGTCCAGAACAGACTTCAACCGAGTCCTTCCTATGGGCTGCAGTTCTTCATGATCTGCTCCACCACAGGTCCCCCACAGGTCTTGCCAGGTGCCTGCTCCAGCGCAGGCATCCCATGGAGCCACAGCCTTCCTTGGGCATCCACCTGCTCTGGTGTGGGGTTTTCCATGGGCTGCAGGTGGATCTCTGCTCCACCATGGACCTCCATGGGCTGCAGGGGAACAGCCTTACCATGGTCTTCCCCACAGACAGGGATATTCTGCTCTGGCACCTCAACCACCTCCTCCCCCTTCTCCTTCCCTGACCTGGGACTGTCTTCAGAGCTGTCTGTTGCCTATTTTCTCTCTCTCTGGCTGCAGTTGCAGTGCTAGATGGAGCTATCTCTTTGATATGAGTCAACTCTGTTGGCAATTCAACTTGTCTTCCACGTGTGTTGTACTGCAAATTATCATATAAGGGAGAAAGAAAAAAGGGAAAAGAATAAAGAGAAAAAAGAAATCAAGAGATGGAGCTAAACAAGTAATATTTAAGTCATTATGAAAATGAGTTCAGAATAATTTCAAATTAAAATATTCTTTTAACACATTGAAAACTTTTTCCACAGTGGTAATTTTTATTAAATACTACTGAGAACTTAAGGCCTGAAGAAGCTATGGTAGTCTTTAAGTAAAATGAGATTAGTTAACAGCTAGTTGTTTTGTTACAACCACTGCAGTAGTAATACATAATACTACTATTACTCCTCTGCTCATCACAGGGACAAAACAACTAGTTTTTGTTTGTGTTTTTTTGTTCATATTTTGACATATGTGCTTCTATCCTGAGGCTACTGCTCCTTGGAAGCTAACAACTCAGTATATAACCCCTTCTCCATGCACTCAGTTGTAGATACTTGGTTTTCAGAACATATGATGTGTAAACACATAATCTAATTCTCATTCCAATTAGAGTCAAAAACTGAATTTTTGGATGGAACTTTTCTTGCCAGAGGTTACTAAAGTGTGTTAATTAAAAATTATTAAGAAGAATTATTTGTAATAAAGTTCAAGACAAGTTCTGTGGATTATGGAGCCTTGGAAGGAAAGACTTTTAGTGAGACTCATGCAAAATTGCAAAATTTTCTGTGGGATGTTTGAGTTTTACAACATATTGTCAGAAGCATAAGAACAGAAATGAGAAAGTCGACCAAGAAACAAAAAGTACGCATAGTAAGATTAGCTTTCCCATGAATTACACAACCCCCTCTTTTTTCTTTTTTGAGCTTCCACAGTAGGCTTTCCACAAGCTGTGCCAGTGATCTTCCTCCAGCACCACATCACCACTTTTTGAATCCACTAAGGAAGAAGACTATTCTTGGCTAACACTGAGTGCTAGAGTCTTTTTCAAAACAAATAAGATAAGGAAATCTGCAGCTCATTTCTTTACATTCTAACCAAAACCAAATTCCCCAAGTTCCCAGTGTGTGGCTAGACTGTCAAACCTAAGGTGCACCACATACTGAAATGGCCTGATTTTCATGAAGAATGTTTTTTCCTTTCTGAAATGTCTCAATATGTCTCCTGTCCATCTCCCCCATACTGTGCTATTTTCAAATACGCACAAATTCCCCATCTCATTAATCCATGTTGCATTGGAAAACATTTTGGTTTTTGACTCTGTATTTCATTGTCCATCTTTGTGGTTACTGCGTAAATAAAATAAATTAATTTAAAGGACTTTTTCATCCTCCAGTAACCAGAAAAATTGTACATCAGCCAGCAACATACAGTTGCAGCCCAAAAAGGCTGTCATACCCTAGGATGCATGAAAGGAAGTGCGGCAGCAGGCCAAGGGAGATGATTCTTCTCTTCTCTACTCTCCTGAGGTCTCACCTGGACTACTGCATCCAGGTCCATCTAGTACAGGAAAGATATGGACCTGTTGGAGCTGGTCCAGAAGAGTGACACTGGATTGAGCATCTCTGCTGTGAAGGAGGGCTAAGAGATATTGGGTTGTTCAGCCTGGAGAAGGCTCTGACACCTTATCTGGCCTTCAAATATGTAAAGGAGGTTTATATAAGTAAGATAGAAAAAAACTTTTTACCAGGGTCTGTTGCAACAGGACACAGGGTAAACAGTTTTAAACTGAAAGAGGGTAAATTTAGGTTTGATATAAGGAAGAAATTCTTTACTCTGTGGGTGATGAGACACTGAAACAGGTTGCTCAGAGAAGCTGGGGATGCGCCATCATGGGAAAAGTTCACTGTCATGCTGGGTGACAGGGAGGACAGGGTTGAACTAAGGTCCCTTCCAACACAAACCATTCTATGGTCCTGTTATTCTAAGTACCTAAGTTTGTAATTTAGTTATGAAGGCAATCCATCATGGGCACATGATGCATCTTGGTCCATGCAACAGAGTTATTAGATGTTTAAACCAGCAGTGCTCGGGAGAGATGGAAGGTGAATCTGAATTACCAGACTTGGTGAACATACCTCAAAAGTCCATTTAATCCATATATTTGTACAGTGTGTAAACTTCTCAAAGCAGAACAAAACAAAGCTTATTTATCTGAACAGCATAGATTTTAGATGAAGACTGTTGTAAAAACCCGACTAAGAATAGATGTCTTTCTTCTATTCACTATACTAAAACATACATATTTTGTTTTTAATACAACTTTTTTACAATTCTGACTTCTATCGACAGAAGAATGTAAACAATAATAGTAATAACAATGTCAACAACAGCAGACATTTGTGCCCCACCCAGTCAATGTCTAACAATTATATATATGCTCTGTGCTTTTGAAAAAGCTCAGAGGTCATAGATTGTAAAACTTTCAGTGTTACCCTTCATAATGCAATGTTCTAGCGAATGATTAAGGATTCTAATTTTCTATGCTTCAGAGTAAAACAAAATATGCTAAAATATTTATAAAAGAAAAAGTTCCACACAGAGTTTGATAAAGTCTGTTTTGAACATTCAAAGCCTTCATTGCTATGGAAATCATGTTTATTCGTGAATATACTATTGCCTTCTCTGGCACATACTAGTATGAGACAGAGGACGACTCTCCCTCTTGCTTCCAAATAAATTATGGCTAGTCATGTTACTCGGAAAATTCAGAACAAGTTCTAAGTAACAATGCTGAAATTCATTAATAATGTGCAGGGAGATTTTAATAACCCAAAGAACAAATTTAAATTTCAGAAAAAAATTGCCACCTGAGTTCTGCGTTTCATATATAGTCTGTCCTATTTGAATACTCATGAATAGAAATTATTGAACAAATTTGTAAACTTAAAATAGCATCAAAAACTCTTCCCATCCCTAACAGTTCTATTGAAAGCATAATATATGCTACTGACACACTCCTGTATGTATAAACTGATTGCATTTATTTGCTTTTGTCTGGGTTGTTGAAGATGATTTGAAACTACAACGCAAATTGATTTTAGGGACTGTTCTATGTGCTTCAGTTTCAGGAGAGATCTTGATTTTTGATAGCACTTATTAGCAGATTCTTGGAAGGTAGCCTATTGCAAGTTGAAAGGGAAAAAAAAGACAGGCGGTTAGGGAAAACTCAGCTTTACTGGAAACACACATATGAAAGCGGTCNAAAGTATAATGAAGTCATGCATGAAACTCTTTCTCCTTGAGGGATTGATTTTTCATTAACCATTTAAATAGTGATTCTTAAAATACAGTGCAATTCACTCAAAATTCCCATTTAGTTGGTTCCATTAGATCTATATTCATAAATTAAATTGGTTGCAGGGGTCAGCATGGTTATCTGAGTGTTTGGCACCAGATAAAAATCTGAGTACTGGTGAGATTTTTTTGGTTCAAATTCAAAACTGAAATGAATGAGTGCTTCTTGCCAAAACTTTGTTAGAAGAACCATAAATCAGTCTTGTAGTTAAAGTCTGTTCAGAGTATTTGCTAGGATTTTTGTGTAATCAATACAGATTTACATGTGTCAAATATAACATCTCATGTGCAAGTAAAATACAAAATTGGAACAGTGGATGAAGTAATGTAACTGGTATTAATTTTAATTGGGATAGAGAGGTACAGTATATATTGAAGGTAGTAGAGGAGAAACAGCATGAAAATAATTAGCACAATTTTAAAATAGGTGATTTTTTCTTCTGCACATTTCTACGAATTTCCTCCCCTGCAGTGCTTATGTCACTTATTTCCTTACAGATCTCTTACAATGCATACTGTAACTATATGAAAGAATTCCTAATGGTGCACTGAAAGTTTAAAAATCCAGTTTTTGATACTGTAGGTTTTAAAATGTCACCATAATTGTTTCTAGATTATCTGTTTTTTGTTTATTTAAAAAAAAAATCAAAGCCAAAACCAAAAAACCAAACTTTTATCTACACTGCTTTTTTCTACAATTTAGTGTGAGATACTGTCCCCTTTATGAAAAAGTTAGTCTGCTAAGCAGGTCCCAAAAATTATATCCTGTTTTTTCCAAGAACTGCATTATCATTGTCTTGAATATCTGTGAATGTCTACAACTCTAAATGAATGAAGGCCAGATAGAACTGTTAGATACTCCCTGTTACAGCACTTTTAAAGTATTTGTTTGTTCTTTGCTTCCCAGA
>VZRL01000885.1:42587-53273 GCA_013397895.1 Origma solitaria | reverse complement strand
GCGGGGACACTGTGGGGACAGCGGGGGGGGATCCTGTGGGGAGAGCAGGGACACTGCGGGGACACTGTGGGGACACTGCAGGGACACTGTGGAGACAGCAGGGACACTGGGGACACTGGGGACAGCGGGGTGGGGACACAAGCGTGGGGATGGCAGTGTGGAGACACTGTAGGGGACACTGTAGGGACATTGGCATGAGGACATCGGGGAAGGGACAGCAGGGTGGGACACCGTGGGGACATCAGAGTTGGGGCGGCAGGGAGGGGACAGCAGAGTGGATATGGCACTATAGGGACATCATTGTGGGGACAGCAGGGAGGGGACAGCAGTGTAGGGACACTGTGGGGACATCAGTGTGGGGACATGAGAGAGGGGGCAGCATTGTGGGGACATCAGTGTGGGAGTGGGGACACGGGGGGACATCAGTGTGGGGATGGCACTGTGGGGACAGCAGCACGGGGACAACAGAGTGGGGACAGCAGGGCATGGACACCGTGGGGACACCATGGGGATGCTATGGGAACAGCTTGGGGACACCGTGGGAAGGCTTTGGGGACACCGTGGGGACGCCGTAAGAAGGCTTTGGGGACACCCTGGGGACTCGGGGGCCGCTCCGCCCGGTGGCCGCCGGGATTTAATCCCTTCCCAAATCCCGTTGTTTTTGCAATCCTGGAGCAAATCCGCGCCTGGCGCTGGGAGGGGACAGTGACATCTCCCCCGTGTCCCCCCCAGGTGACATCCCCGGCCACGGGGACACAGCCGGGGCTGGCTCCGGGGACCGTCCCTGTGCCAGCGTCGCTTTTTGGGGAAAACCTGGAATTTCCAGCCTGTGTGGGAATGGGGGGACCAAGCCAGACCCCGGTGTCCCCTCCTTTGGGGACAAACCGGGTGTGATGTCACCGTGCCGGGGACAAGGACACAGCCGGGGCTCTGGGGATCCCTGGGAATGTGGATCCCTGGTTTTTTGGGAATGCAAATCACGGATTTTTAAGCGTTCCAGCAGCTGGAGCAGCCCCCCGGGGGTGACACTGTCCCCTCTGTCCCTCACGTGTCCCCTGACCCGCTGTCCCCCCGGCATTCCCGGGGGACCATCCGTGCTCATCCCTTGCCATGTCCCTGTGCTGTTCCCAGCTCCCGGTGGGACGTGGCCATTCCCTGTCCCCTGTCCCAGCGGGAAGGGACACGGAGGTCGGGATGGGGACAGGAAGGACAGGGCTGGGTGTTCCCAGGCTCAGCGGTCACCAGGGAATGGGACGGGTGGGATGGGATTGATGGGATTGATGGGATGAGATTTATGGGATTGATGGGATTGATGGGATGGGAAGGAATTGGGATGAAATGGGATGAAATGGATGGGATGGGACAGAATTGAGATGGGAAGGAACTGGGGTGATTTGGGACAAGACGGAATTGGGATGACATGGGATGAGAAGAAATGGGATGGAGAGATAAGGGAACGGGATGGGATCAGAGGGAAAGGGAAGGGAAGGGAAGGGAAGGGAAGGACAGAGGCTGCACCGTCCCCATCTCTGCTGGCTGAGCAGGGCAGAGCCCACTGTCCTGTGCGTNGAAAGGAAAGGAAAGGAAAGGAAAGGAAAGGAAAGGAAAGGAAAGGAAAGGAAAGGAAAGGAAAGGAAAGGAAAGGAAAGGAAAGGAAAGGAAAGGAAAAGCATTCTCGAGCTCTCCCTGCGCTGTCGCTGTCGCGGCGCTATCGCGACTCAGCCCCGCCCCCCCGTTCCCATGGCAACGCCCCCTTCTTCCCTGCTGCCCACAAGGGGGCGCCCAGCTGCGCGCGCCCTCCTCCCATTGGCTGCACCACGCTTAGCCCCGCCCCTTAGCAACACTCCCGCCCCTTAGCAACGCCCGGGAAGCTCTGCAGGGGGCGTGGCCTAGGAGAGTGATCGGCGTGTGTGCCGACCAATGGAAGTGCGAGGCGGGGACGCGCCAGCCAATAGGAGAGAGGGGGCGTGTCCCGGTAGCGGGAAGCGGGCAGCGGGAGCGGCGCGGTGAGCGGGGCATGGCGACACCGGGGGGACCTTGGGGAGCATTGGGGGATATTGGGGGGCATTGGGGACACCGAGAGGGGCGCGGAGGGGCCGGGGGACCCCCGCGGGGGGGCTGCGGGTGATGGCGGAGGCAAAACGCGGTTGAGAGCGCTCGGGAAGGGAGGGACAAACCCCATCCCGCTGTCCCCTCGCGGTGTCCCCTCCTGGGGTCCCCTCCCGCTGTCACCCCGATCCTGAGGATTGGCGACGCCTCCCCCCCAGCCGCGTGTGGCTTGGGACGCCCCAAATCCCGGGATTTTCCCTCCGGCTCCTTTAAGCTCTGTTTTCTTTCATCCCGTTCTTCCCAAATCGCGGTGTTTTTCCCGCGGCTTTCCCGGCGTTTCGTTGCCGGGGCCGTTCGGGGCTCCCGCTCCCCAATTCCTGCCGGCATTCCCGGTCCGGCCTTTCCCTGGGGCGATCCCAGGGATGAGGAGGAGATTCCACTCTCCGATTCCATCCAGGGCGTTTTTTGGGATGTCACATCCCGAATTCCCGGCCGGGGCCGGGATCTCCGCGCCCCGTTATCCCGGGAAAAGCCATTTGGGACGGCTCCAGATTTCGGGATCCGCACGGCCCCTTCCAGCCTGGAAAAGATTCCCAAACCCGGGAGCCGTGTTTTGAGGGGGGAGAAGGGGAAACTGAGATACGCGAGGTGGGGCGGGGGGGCGGTGGGGATGGAATTCCCTCTTTTCCCCGAGCTTTTGGGATGAGGGAATGCCCATTCCAGGCCCTGGCGCTGCCGCAGGCTCCTCCCCGCCAGGATCGCGGCCACCTCGGGGCCACCTCGGGGCCACCGCGGTGTCCCCACAATGGGATGGGAATGGGAAGGGATCGGCGCCTTCCCGTTCCCATCGCATTCCCACCCCATTCCTGCAGCATTCCCGGACGATGCCCCCCGGCCGCTGATTTGGGGACAGGGACAACGCCGGAGGGCGGAGGGGACAGATGGCGACGGCCGGCAAGGGTGAGTGCCCGGGTCCCCTCCCTGTCCCCTGTCCCCTGCCCAGAGCCAGGCATTTGTGCGATTCCCGGAGTTTTTGGGGTCCCTGCTGTCCCTGGCGCTGCCTTTGGGATCCCTCCGCCCCTATCCAGGGATTTGAGGGATTTTCCCAGAGTTTTTGGGGTCCCCTCTGTCCCTGTCCGCTCCCTCTGCCCCATGCAAGGGCCCCCTGGAGGTTTTGGGGTCCCCTAGCTCTGCAAGGGATTTATGGGATTCCCGGGATTTTTGGGGTCCCTGCTGTCCCTGGCGCTGCCTTTGGGATCCCTCCGCCCCTATCCAGGGATTTGAGGGATTTTCCCGGAGTTTTTGGGGTCCCTCTGCCATTCCAGGGGGTTCCTCTGCCCCTGTCCAGGGATTTGAGGGATTTTGGGCGAGACAAACCCCGAGGAATCTGTGGGATTCCGGCTCCTTTGTGCTCCGGGAATTTCCGTGGGAATGGGGCTGGGGGTGGCTCCTTCCCGGTGGGATTGGGAGATGTCCTGATCTCATAAAACCCAGACCCAGGGCATTCCCTGCCTGTCCCCCCTGCGGCGACAGGGACACGGTGAGGCCACCCCGATGTCACCGGGATGGGACACCCAAATCCCGGGACAGCTCATTCCCGGCGGGATTTTCCCGGCAGAAATTCCCAAAATTCCCACCTGCTCCAATCCCACTCTTCCCAGAGGGTTCGTGCCCGGGAGGGGGTGGCCAAATGTCCCCAAGTGCCACCAGGGTGACAAAGGCTCCTTTGGGATTAGCAGGGCTCGGCGATGGGATTCCCGGGCTGGGATCGCGATATGGGATCGGGATATGGGATCCACGCAGATCCTTTGGGATCGCCACCGTGCCACCCGGGAGGGTCCCTGCGTGTGTCCCCACACTGTCACCGTGTCCCTCGCTGTCCCCCCCGTGGGGATTTGGGGCCGAACAATGCCGGGACCTCAAACCGCGGCTCATTAATTCCCGGCTCATTAAATCGCGGCTCATTAAATCCCGGCTCATTAAATCCCGGGATTCCCGGGCCGCTCCCGGCACAAAGAGCCTTTTCTCCGGGCGACAAGGGAGGCGACAATCTGGTGGCGATGGTGACAATCTGCTGCCAGCTGGGAGCGGGGCCGGGGCTGGGCGGGAGGAGGAGGAGGAGGAGGAGGAGGAGGAGGAAGAGGCGGATTTTCCATGGAAGCGACGCACGTGGAAAATCCCACGGGATTTGGGCCTGTGCGGGGATAGCGCTGTCCCCAAGGTGGCGGCCGCGCTGGCTTGGGATTTGTCCTGCCCTGCTGGCCTTGTCACAGCCGTGTCACCTTCCCGTGTCACCTTCCCGTGTCACCTTCCCGCGGCAGCGCTCGGCCCGAGGAGGGAGCGCAGGCTGCCGAGCCGGGGGACACTTGGGGACACTCGGGGACCCTCTGGACACGGGCTGGTGACACTTCCATGCCCACCTGTCCCTTGCAACCCATCCCGTGTGTCCCCGTGTCCCCAGCCCGTGTCACTTGTCCTAAAGGTATCACAGGAGAGAGTGGATGCTGCCGAGCCTGGGGACACTTGGGGACACTCTGGGACCTTGGGGGACCCTCTGGACATGGGCTGGTGGCACTTCCACCCTCTCCCCCTGCTCACCTGTCCCCTGCCACCCCTCCCCTGTGTCCCCATGTCCCAGGTGACACAGGGAGGGGGCGACAGGGATGCCCCTCCTTGTGCCACCACACTCTGCCCGTGTCCCCAAGGCGAGGCCACCCCCCTTGGGGACATGGCTGTGACCGCGGCTTTGTCACCCGCAGGCGGCAAGGCGAAGGGGACAGGAGTGCGGTTCGCCCCCGAGGGGACACGGGGCCAGCCCCGGGAGGGGACACGGGGCCAGCCCCGGGAGGGGACACAGGGCCACTCGCAGGAGGGGACCCACGTCCACTTCCAGGAGCAGCTGCACGACTCGGCCGTGATGGTGACACAGGACAAGGACGGCCACTTCCTGGTCAAGGTGGGGACAATGGGGGACAACAGAGGGACCTGGAGGGCTCCCGGCTCTGGGAAATTCCCAGATTTTGAGCTGTTCCCACCCCAAAATTCCCGGTCCTTTCCCTGAAGGCACCAATTCAGGATTGTCCCGTTTTTTCCCCCAAATCCAGCGTGGGGTTTGGGTGACATCGGGATGGCTTTGGGGACACGGGGGACAGACGCGTGGCACTGCCCTCTGCCCCTTTTTGGGGCTGCCGGGTCCCACCGTGTCCATTCCCACCCTTTTCCCGTTATCCTGGCTGCATTCCCGCGGGTGCCACCGGCTCCGAGCAGCTCCGGGGGCGGTGACAGCGGAGGGGACACCTGCGGTGCCACCAACGTGTGGCACCTGCAGCTGCCACCAGCGCTGAGTCAGAGCCTCGTGGCGAGCGCGGGAGGCCGGAATTCCATCCCAAATCCGGCGCTCCGGGGGCGGCTGTTGATGTTTTCCCACCGGGGCCCGGCACGTGATCCGTGGGGATGAGGGAGGGTGGCAGAGCCACCCACGGGGACGTGGGGACATCGGCAGGGTTGGGATGAGGCTGGGAAAAAGAGATCCTGGAGTTTTTTTCACAGTGCCGAGTGTTTTGCCGGGGTTTTAATGGGATAAATCCCGGAATTCTGGGGAGGGGGGGAAGAGCTTGGAGCTCATCCCAGTACCTTGGACACTTCCAGGGATCTTCACAGCTTCTCTGGGAATTCCAGCCCAGCCCCTCCCCACCCTCCCACACAGCAATTCCTCATTCCCAACATCCCAGCCCAAGCTCCCCTTGCCCACTGGGAAGCCATTCCCTGCCTCCTGTCCCTTTATCCTTTATCCCAAATCCCTCTCCTGGAGCCCCTTTAGGCCCTGGAAAAATCCCCCCGGATCCTTTTCCAGCTGTTCGGGATGATCCCAGCCCACAGCGGGGATTTGGGAATTCCACCCTGCAGATCCTGGCCCCAGATTCTCCCTCAGGGATCGTTCCCAGCTCCCTCCCTTCCCAAAATGGCTTTTCCCAAGGCTCCGGAGGGCTCTGCTTTCCATCACAGCCAGGGATAAATTCCATGGGAAGAGGCGCTCCTGCCTTTTCTGGGAATGGCTGGGAAGCCTCTCCCTGCTCCTGTGACCCCCGCGGTTCATTATTCCCAGAATTTTTCCCAAAATTCCTCATTTTTTCCTGCGTTTTTGGGGCAAAATCACTGCACTTGTTACCTTTCCCTAATTTATTTCCTAAATTATTTCTGTAATTTCCTAAATCATTTCCTGTTTTATTATTTCTTAAATTTTTTAGGGAACAAATCCCTCCCTTCCCCCAGGATTTAAGATATTTAGAATATTTAGGTTATAATTCCTGCCCTCCGGGTGCTGTCCCCACCTTCCTGGGGGTCCCTGTCCCCAAGGAGGGTGACGGTGACACCCAAGACTCAGTGTCACCGCACCCGCGGTGTCACCCCCTCCCCAAATCCTGTTTTTCCAGGTGGGATTCCTGAAGATCCTCCACAAGTACGAGATCACCTTCCTGCTGCCCCCCGTGCCCAGGCTGGGCAAGGACATCTGTCCCCTCCCTGTCCCCAACCCCAACCTGCGTGTCACCAGTGTCACCTCCCTGCCGGAAGGTACCATGTCCCCTCCTTGTCCCCAGTGTCCCCATCCTGGCTCCCGCTCTTTTCCAAAGGGTGGGGGGGTGGAGCCAGGTGTCACCTCAGTGTCCTGGGGAGGGGACAATTCCTCGATCTCAGGGACACCAATGTCCCCAAATTTTGTTGTTTTGTCGTTGTTGGGATTTTCCCTTCCTGGGGGTTTTTTGTGGGTGAGAGATCTCCAGACCCCGAGGGGGTACAGGGACAGGGACAGGGACAGGGACAGGGTTTGCCAGAATCGGGATTGGGATCAGGGCCAGGGTCGGGATTGGGGCTGCGATCAGGGCTGGGATTGGGATTGGGATTAAATCTGGGATAGGACCATGATTGGAGCTGGGATTGGGATTGGGATTGGAGCTGAGATCAATATCGGGATCAGGACTGGGATCGGGGGTAGGATCGGAGCCAGGGCCAGGATTGGGATTGGGATCGGGATTGGGATCGGGGGTAGGATCAGAGCCAGGACCGGGATTGGGACCGGGATCGGAGACAGGATTGGGATCTGGGCTGGGACTGGGGTCGAGATCTGAGCCAGGATTGGATCCAGGACTGAGTTCAGGGCTGGGATTGGAGCCAGAATCAGGGCCAGGATTGGGACAGGGATCAAAGCCGGGATCAGAGTTAGGATCAGGGCTGGGATTGGGGTTAGGATCAGAGCCGGGATTGGGATTGGGATCACGGAGCTCCATGTCCCCATTTCCGGGGCAGGGAATGCTCGGGGAATGCTCCGGCAGATTCCCAGCCCCGTGTCCCATTCCCAGAGCAGGAAATGCTCAGGGAATGCTCCGGGAATGCTCCGGCACATTCCCAGCCCCGTGTCCCATTCCCAGAGCAGGAAATGCTCAGGGAATGCTCCGGGAATGCTCAGCACATTCCCAGCCCCGTGTCCCGTTCCCAGGGCACAGCGTGCGCTGCGAGTACACAGCGCACAAGGAGGGGGTGCTGAAGGAGGAGCTGCTCCTGGCCGGACACGGCCCCGGCCACGTCAAGGTCACCGTCCAGGCCCGGGTCATGGGTAAGGGTCTGAGGGGTCCGGGGGTCCAGCCCTGTCCCCTCTCCCACAGTGTCCCCGGCCATGTCCCAGCGCCCAGGCACTGCTGAGGAATTGCCCAAACTGAGTGGTTTCATCCCAAAAATTGCTGGGCTTGAGGAGGCCCCTGGGAGGGGGGAAAGGGAGGATGTGGGTGGGTGACCCCAATGTCCCCAGGGTCTCTGTGCCTGGCTGGGTCCCCCATGTCCCTGGGAGCCCCCAATCCCTGGAACCCCCAATCTCTGGGATCTCCCCCATCCCTGGGACCCTCCCCACAAGCCCCAGTGCCCCCCCTGTCCCCCACCCCACATCACAGCCACCCCCATGCCCCCAGCACCCCGGGATTGTCACCTGTCACCACCCCTGAGCCGTGACCACAGCGGTGACACAGGGACAGGACACGACATCCCCCCACACCCTGGGGTCAGCATCACTCATGGGCACCCCATGGGAAGGCGAACAAACCCCCGCGAGCCTAAAACCCCCCGAAACCCCCTAAAAAAGGATCATTGCCACCCTGGCCAAAGGGACAGAGAGCTGTCCCTGAGCCGTGTCCCCCGCTGTCCCCAGACCGTCACCACGGGACGCCGATGCTCCTGGACGGGGTGCGCTGTGTGGGAGCCGAGCTGGAGTACGACTCGGAGCAGAGCGACTGGCACGGCTTCGACTGACCCCAAACCCCACCCCGGGGGTCCCCAAAGCCCCCAAAGCGCAGGACGGTCCCCAAAGTGGACGGGGGGACCCCGCTTGTTGCTGCTGCCGCTGCTTCGCCCTCACCCCGCAGCCCCAGGGGGATTTTGGGGGGAATTGTGCCTCTTGGGGTGGGATTTGGCCTCCTTCCTCAGTTTGGGGGGGAGGGAATTTTGCCTGTGGAATGTGGGGCGGGAGCGGGGAGTCCCCCGTGGCCATGTCCTCGTGTTGCTGCCAGCGCCTCTTTTTTGGGGTTTTTTCCCTGTTTTTCCCTGTTTTTTTCCCTGTTTTTTTCCTGTTTTTTCCCATGTTTTACGTTTTTTTTTTTCCTCGTGGTACAAGGACCAGGAGCAGTTTCAGGAGGTTTTATGTGCCTATATATATATATATATATATATATATAAATATAAAGATATCTTACATGCCTGGGGGNAAGTACAAAATCCCACTGGGAAGGAATAAAATTCCAACCTGGAAGGGGCTGCAGCCCAGGTCCCCTCCATGAACCCCCCCAGGGGGACAGGGGACACCCCCAGGTGTCCTGGATTGGCTGGGGGGAGGTTCATGGGGTAAATTCCAGTTAAAGGGGGGCTGAGAGAGGGTGGGGGGCAGGGTCTGGGGTCCCCATGGTGAGGGGGCGTCTCTGGTGGGGAGAAAATCCATGGTGGCATCTCCCAGGGTCTCTCAGTTGGGCAGGAAGTCCATGGTGGCATCTCCAGGAAGGTCTCAGTTGGACAGGAAGTCAATGGTGGCATCTCAGTTGGACAGGATGTCAATGGTGGCAGCTCCCTGTGGTCCCCACAATGGTGGTCCCAATGTCAGTTGGGCAGGAAGTCCATGGTGGCATCTCCAGGAAGGTCTCAGTTGGACAGGAAGTCAATGGTGGCATCTCAGTTGGACAGGATGTCAATGGTGGCAGCTCCCAGGGGTCCCCACGATGGTAGAGAGGTCTCCCAGGGGGTCTCACCTGGACGGGAATTCGGTGGTGGCATCTCCACGGTGGTCTCAGTTGGACGGGAAGTCAATGGTGGCATTTCCAAGGACTCTCACTTGGAGGTGAAGTCAATGGTGGAAGATCCCAGGGGCCCCCACAATGGTGGTCCCAATGTCAGTTGGGCAGGAAGTCCATGGTGGCATCTCCAGGAAGGTCTCAGTTGGACAGGAAGTCAATGGTGGCAGATCCCAGCAGTGTCCCCACAGTGACAGAGACTATCAGTTGGAGAAAAGGTCATTCTCCAGGAAGGTCTCAGCTGGAGATGAAGTCGGTGGCAATTCCTGGGGGTGTCCCCATGACAACAGGGGGTCTCAGTTGGAGATGAACTCAACGGTGGCATCTCCAGGAGGGTCTCAGTTGGACAGGAAGTCAATGGTGGCAGATCCCAGCAGTGTCCCCACAGTGACAGAGACTATCAGTTGGAGAAAAGGTCATTCTCCAGGAAGGTCTCAGCTGGAGATGAAGTCGGTGGCAATTCCTGGGGGTGTCCCCATGACAACAGGGGGTCTCAGTTGGAGATGAACTCAACGGTGGCATCTCCAGGAGGGTCTCAGTTGGACAGGAAGTCGATGGTGGCCCTCACGCTCCGCATGGTGCGCGTGTCCAGCGCGGTCACCTTGATCTCGGTGTCCCCGAACTGCATGCTGGCGCGGATCTCGCGCCGGCCCCGCGCCGCGTCCCCCGCGTCCCCCACGTCGCCCAGCTCCAGGCTGATGGTGCCGCACTTCCTGACGCCAGGGTCGGTGATGTACACCACCTCATCCGTGTCGCAGCAGTAGATGTTGATGATGGTCCGGCGCTGGCCGGGCCGGGCCGGGCAGTAGCTCCGCTGGACCACCTCACCCAACGCCACCGACTGGTCCACGGCCACGAACTTCTCGAAGATGTCGGTGCACCAGTTCTTGCCCTCCTTGACCAGCAGCTTCTCCCGCGGGTGCTTGCCCTCCACAAATTTGTTGAGGACCCCGACGCCGTAGGTCAGCGGCGAGCGGCGCACCCGGACCACGCCGGGGTCCAGGCCGAAGAGCACGGCGCCTTTGAGGATGGTCAGCCCCACGTCCTGCGGGATGATGACCCGGCAGCAGTGGCCGAAGGCGGCCTGCACCGCCCGCTGCAGCATGGCCGACTCGGCGAAGCCGCCCACCAGGAACAGGAATTTGATGCCGTGAACCTCGGGTTTCTTCAGGAGGGCGTCTGGAGGGGGATCGAAAGGGGGTTTTGGGATTGGGGTGAGGGTGATGGGGTGCCAGGGATGAGGAGAGTCCAGGAATGGGGACGGTTATGGGGATGGAGGGGGATCCTGGGGACAAGGTGGGGTCCAAGGGTA
>VZRL01000885.1:28094-38238 GCA_013397895.1 Origma solitaria | reverse complement strand
ACCCACCCAACAAACCAACTGCCCAACCATCGAGCCACCCAACCAACCACCCACTCAACCACCCAACCGTTGAACCTCCCACCCAACTAACTGCTCAACCGTTGAACCTCCCACCCAACCACCCAACCACCCACCCAACAAATCACCCAAGCAACAACCCAACCAACCAACGAATCAACTGCTCAACCATCAAACCTCCCAACAAGCCAACCAACCAACCAGTGACCCAACCACTCAACCATTGAACCACCCACCCAACCACCCACCTAACCAACAAACCACCCAAGCAACAGCCTAACCAACCAACGAACCAACTGCTCAACCATCGAACCTCCCAACAACCCAACCAACCAACCAACCAATGACCTAACCAACCAATGACCCACTCAACCAACCACCCACCCAACCAATCAACTGCTCAGCCATCAAACCTCCCAACAAGCCAACCAACCAACCAATGAACCAACCACTCAACCATCAAACCACCAAACCAACCACTGAACCAACCACTGAACCACCCAACCACCCAACCAACCAACCAACAAACCAACCACTCAACCAATGATCTGACCACCAAACCACCCACCCACCCAACCAACCAACCAATGACCCAACTATTCAACCAACTGACCACTCAACCAATGACTCCAGCACCAAACCAACCAACCAACCACTCAGCCAACCAACAGCTCAGCCAACAACCTGACCACCAAACCGATTACCCAAACACTCAACCAATGACATTGCACCAAACCAACCACATACCTATTGCACCACTCAACCAACCACCCACCCGGCACATTGTCCAACCACCCAAAATCTTTTGGACTCTTTGGGTTGGAAGGTCCCTTAAATCGCATCTAATTCCCACCCCTGCCATGGGCAGAGACACCTCCCACTGTCCCAGGTGGATCCAAGCCCCAATGTCCAGCCTGGCCTTGGACACTTCCAGGGATCCAGCAGCAGCCACAGCTGCTCTGGGATAATCCATCCCAGGGCTTCCCTAGCCTCACAGCCAGGAATTTTTTCCCAATATCCCATTTATCCCTGGGAATTCAGTTTGAGGGAGGAAGGGGATACCCCCGGAGACCACAACCCCTGTGAAGGCTACCACGTGGTCACCGCCCAGGGCCCCCACCTTGTAGGCTGCTTCCCGCATGAACTGCTTGGCCGGCTGCTTCCAGATGGCCGGAACGGTGAGGACCCAGCGGATGGCATCGCTCTCGGGCAGGGATGGGCACTGATCCTTCAGCTCCTGCCAGGGGACAGGCAGCAGGTGACACTGGGACTGGAGCGTGGGGGCTCCCGGTGAATCATGGGATAGGCTGGGGTGGGAAGGACCTTAAATCCCACCCAGTCCCACTCAGGGGCACCTTCAACCATCCCAGGTTGCTCCAAGCCCTGTCCAACCTTGACTTGGGCACTTCAAGGGATCCAGGGGCAGGCACAGCTGCTCTGGAAATTCCATTCCAGGGCCTCCCCACCCTCACAGGGAAAGCACGGAGAGGACACACAGGATTCCACTGGGGAAGGAGGAGGAGGAGGGACGGGGGTGGCCTCACCTGCACTGCGTGCTGCTTGAAGAAGTGCAGCGCGTGAGCGAACACCTCCAGCGCCGGCATCTTCTTCCCATTGACGGCTTCCAGCTCGGTTTTCATGGTCAGATCCTGCCGGGAGCAACAAATAGATCTCACGAGGGGCTGGGAGGCAGCCGGATCCATCACCAAACCTCGGGAATTTGCTCATCCCGCTGTGCCCGAGCTGGAGCTCAGGCACCTTTGTGCAGCCACATCCACCCACCCCGGAGAAACCCAGATGGAAGAACCCCAAATTCACTCCTGAAATGGGTTAAAACAGAGCTTTTTCCAACATCGCACCATCGTCCTGGCCAGGATTCCCCCAGGAACATCAGGAATGTTGGGATGGGAGCAGGGACTCACACTGGTGCTGTGGATCTTCATCTTAAACTTCTCGAAGTAGAACCACTCGCGGGCCTCCTCGGGGTCCAGGTCGTGGTAGTAATCCCGAGCGGTGTAGCCGAAGCTGTGGAATGTCCCCTCCGGAGTCAGCAGGAGGCTGGTGGGGGTCTTCTGGTTGGCCACGCCCGGGTCCCCTCCTTCCCATTTCCTGCAGAGAGGAGCCGGAGCAGGTGAACTTCCGGGAACTTCCACTGGGTGGCTCCAAGCCCCAGTGTCCAGCCTGGCCTGGGACACTCCAGGGATCCAGGGGCAGCCACAGCTGCTCTGGCAATTCCAGCCCAGCCCCTGCCCACCCTCCCACACAGCAATTCCTCATTCCCAACATCCCAGCCCAAGCTCCCCTTGCCCACTGGGAAGCCATTCCCTGCCTCCTGGCCCTCCACGCCTTGTCCCCAGTCCCTCTACAGCTCTCCTGGAGCCCTTCAGGCCCTGCCAGGGGCTCGCAGCTCTCCCTGGGTCCTTCCCTTCTCCAGGGAACATTCCCAGCTCTCCCAGCCTGGCTCCAGAATCCTTGGAGTATCCTCATTCCACACTTTCCACCCCACCCATGACCCCGTGAATCCCCATTCCCACCTTGGCTCCATCCCTGCCTCCTCACATCCATTTCGGGGCCATAAAAGTCCTTTCCCAGCCCCAGGAGCTGCTCCGGGGGCCACTGGAGCAGCTCCTCACCTCATCATGTGGATGGCCTCGGGGTCGCTGGTGAAGCTGAAGGCATAACCGCTGGAGGTGGTGCCGAAGTCGATGGCCACCACCACGGAGAAGGACGGGGCCGGCTGGGAACGTGCCTCGCTCCGCTGGAAAAAAGGACAGAGTCAGGGATGGGGTCAAATATTCATTTGGGCCTGGCTGATTTCAGAAATGGGTTAAAAACACCACTTTCCCAGGAGTTTCAGGATTTTTCCCAGGATTTTCACCCGATTCAGTGATTTCCCTTCTTACGCAGCTCTAAGTCATTGGGAAAAGAGTTCCCATATTCCGCAGGGTGGCTGTGGTCGTTCCCGAAGGCAGTTCCCGTGGGACACAGGGATTTGGGCAGCCCTGGACAGGGATGGATGCCCGCAGGAGCAGCTGGGGTGGGAGTGGGTCCTGGATTTGCAGTGGCGCTGAGCCTCCCTCACCTGAACCCTGAAATCAGAGCTGAGATTCCCAAAAACCTTCCCAGTGTCCAGTCTCTTTCCAAGGGACCTTGTCCCAGGTGTCACCAAGAGTCACTGAACCCAAACCCTTCCCTTTGTCCAATGTCAGACCAAGGAACCTTGTCCCAGCTGTCACCAAGGGTCACCCAATCCAAACCTTGCTCCCCGTGTCAAATTAGGTGACATCATCCCAGGTGTCCCCAAGGGTCACTCAGCCAAAAGCCTTCCCTGTGTCCAGTCTCAGTCCAAGGGACCTTGTCCCAGGTGTCACCAAGAGTCACTGAACCCAAACCCTTCCCTGTGTCCAACGTCAGACCAAGGGACATTGTCCCAGGCGTCCCCATGGGTCACCCAATCCAAACCTTCCCTGCTCCCTGTGTCAAATTAGGTGACATCACCCCAGGTGTCCCCAAAAGTCACCGAACCCAAACACTTCCCTGTGTCCAATGTCAGACCAAGGGGATCTTGTCACAGGTGTCCCCATGGGTCATCCCCCAAAAACCTTCCCAGTGTCCAGTCTCTTTCCAAGGGACCTTGTCCCAGGTGTCCCCATGGTCACTGAACCCAAACCAAGAGACCTTGTCCCAGGTGTCCCCAAAGGTCACCCAGCTGAAAATCCCCCAGCCCAGGTGCTCCAGGGCATTCCCACTGCTGCTCCCACACTTTTCCTGTCCCCACTCCCTGTTCCCATCCCTCCGCTCTGGGACTGTCCCCGTGCCAAAGGAGCAGTGAGGATGTGACAAGGCCCTGTCCCTGTGTCACCGCGGGAAGCCGAAAGCCTCATTAACTTTTAATGTCCCCGGATTTGATAATCGCAGACACAGCCAGCTGTGAAAAAGTCCGGGATCAGCAGGGAAGGGGCGGCTGGCGCAGGAATGTGCGTGGACGAGGAACACCGGGGAGGATCCGGCTCCGGAACGCGGCCTCCCACACCCAGCCAGCCCCGGGAGAGGGCAGGAGTTTTGTGGGGTTAAACTTCTCCTGGTGGGTCGTTCCAGAGCTGGAAAACCCCTCCATCCCAAAATTCCCGTGGAAAAAGGTCCCTGGGATGGATTGATCCATCCTGTGGGACTGGGGGGAAAGGAGGATGGACTGGGAGGGGACAGAGGGGGAGCAGCAACAGGGCAAGGATCAGAGGGGGAAAGGACAGGGGGACAGACCCCGCAGCGCCCAGGGACCCCACAGTGGGCTTATTGGGGACCCCAAAACTGCCTTGCTGGGGCCCCACAGTAGTCTTACTGGGAATGCCACAAGGGCCTTACTGGGGACCCCACAGAGGCTTTCCTGGGGACCCCATAAAGGTTTTGCTGGGACCCTGCAATGGTCTTATTGGGGACTTGACACTGGCCTCACTGGGACCCCACAACTGCCCCACTGGGACCCCATAATGGCCTTACTGGGATCTCACAATGACCTTACTGGGAACCCCAAAACTGCCTAACTGGGACCCCACAACTGCCTCACTGAGGACCCCACAAAGGCTTTACTGGGAACCCCAAAACTGCCTTAGTGGGAACCTCATAAGAGCCTTACTGGGACCCCATAAAGGACCCCACACTGGCCTTACTGGGGACCCCATGAGCACCTTACTATGAAATCCACAACATCCTTACTGGGCCCCTACACTGGCCTCACTGGGGACCCCACAACTGCCTTACTGGGGGCCCCATAATGGCCTTACTGGGATGGCACACTGGCCTTATTGGGACCTCCATGGCCTTACTGGGAACCCCACTATGGCCATACTGGGACCTCATAACGATCTTACTGAGGACCCCACAACTACTTTGTTGGGGACCCCATAATGGCCTTACTGGGATGACACACTGGCCTTACTGGGATCCCACAACTGCTTTACTGGGGACCCCATAATGACCTTACTGGGACCCCCATGGCGTTACTGGGAACCCCCCAATGACCATACTGGGACTTCATAATGAACTCACAGGTGACCCCACAAGTGTCTTACTGGGGACCCCATAATGGCCTTACTGGGAACCCCAGTATGGCCATACTGGGACTTCATAACGACCTTAAAAGGGACCCCACAGCTGCCTTACTGGGACCCTGCAGTGGTCTTACTGGCCTTACTGGGACCCCAAAACCACCCTCCTGGGCCCCCCATGACCTTCCTGGTCCCCCCACTTACCGGGGACTGGGAAGGTGTCAATGGGGCGATGCTGCAGCTGTCATGGGGTGTCCCGGGCGGGGACGGCGTCGGGCACTGCTCACCGTTGGCACCTGGGGACAGGGACGGGGGAGTCTGGGTGACCCCAAAGACCCTTACCCGAGGAGAGAGCCCCCGGGACATTCCGCTGGAGATGGATTTGGGGTGGGATGGGACCTCAGCCCTCCCCAAAGACCCTTCCCCAAGGAGAGACCACCCGGGACATCCCGATGGGGACAGACCCAGGGTGGATGTGGCAGTGGTGGGGACAGAGTCACTGTGGGGGCTGCACACATGGAGTTCATAAAATCATGGAATTGTAGGATGATCAGAATTGGGAAGGACCCTAAGGATGATCCGGTGCCACCCCATCCATGGGCAGGGGCACCTCCTGCTGTCCCAGGGTGCTCCAGCGTGGCCTGGGACAATTCCAAGGATCGGGAAGCTGTTCCAGGCCGGCAGCTGGAAGGTTTGGATTCAGTGGGAATGTGGGAAAACTTGGAAAGAGGGAAAGGAAGTGTCTGCAGTTCAAATCCATGGAGACCCCGCAGGGGGAGGAGGGCCCGACTCGGACTCCCAGCTGAGCTCCAGGACATCTCCAGGTTTTCTGGAGACCCTGGAAGTTCCTGGTGGTCCCAAATCTGTGGTGATCCCAAAATCGGAGGGTTCAGGAGGTGTGGGGACCTCCGGGATCCGGATTTTCCCAATGGATTTTCCCAGCGGATTTTCCCTCCTCCTGGAGCCACCAGCCATCTCTGTCCCCTCCAGCAGCAGGATTCCAGCCCCGGGGAATCCCAAAGCCGGAATGGGATGAGCCCCGGAGTCCCCCCCCAAGCCCCACACCGGGGACATGGGACTGGCCCGGACACCTAGCTCCAATTAGCAGCCGGCATTAATTAATCACCGCCCACGACAGAGCCGCTGGACAGGCTCCAGCTGGAGTGGGGCGGGCGGGAAGAGGCTGGGGGAGCTGATGGAGTGGCATTCCCAAGGGATTGGGATGGGGTGAAGAGATGGGAATGGGCTGTGGGGTCTGGCGGTGACCCCAAGGGTTTAGGATGAGGTGAAGAGATGGGATTGGGCTGTGGGGTCTGGGGATGACCCCAAGGGATTGGGACGGGGTGAAGGGACGGGAATGGGCTGCGGGGTCTGGGGATGACCCCAAGGGATTGGGATGGGGTGAAGAGGTGAGAACGGGCTGTGGGGTCCGGGGGTGACCCCCAAGGGATTGGGATGGGGGGAAGAGGCAGGAATGGGCTGTGGGGTCCGGAGGGTGACCCCAAGGGATTGGGATAGGGTGAAGGGATGGGAATGGGCTGTGGGATTCGGGGGTAACCCCGAGGGATTGGGATGGGGTGAAGAGGTGAGAACGGGCTGTGGGGTCCGGGGGTGACCCCCAAGGGATTGGGATGGGGTGAAGAGGCAGGAATGGGCTGTGGGGTCTGGGGGTGACACCAGGGAGGTGAAGGGACTGTCGGCCCCAAGAGCTGCGCTTTGGGATTGCTCCCCCAGCTGGGCTCGGGGCCATGGGAGCGGGGATGAGCAGTGCCCACCCTCAGCCGGGGATTTGGGATCGGAAGGGCCTCTGTGGTTGGAGAAATTTGGGAACAGTGGAGGCTCCTCGGGGAAGAGCAAAATTCCAGCTCTCCATTGCCAGCGGGCCAGGCCAAACCCGCGGCAGCTCCCAGTGCCACCAATCTGCACTGGGACACCCTCAGGGAGCGCTCTGGGAATGCTCCAGGACTCCCCAACAGCCGCGGGATTGGGATCAGGCTGATCCCGACGTTCCGTGTCCGGGGAAGAGCCGAACCACTGTCACATCACAGAGCTGGGGACAATGACTGTCACGTCCCCCCACGGAGCTGTGCCGGTGACACATCTCCTGTCCCCTACACCTGCTCCCTAAGTGCCTTTCCCTGTATCCGTGTCTGTCCCATAAATATTTGATCCCGGATAAACGGGAACGTCTCTCTGGCGTCTCCGGGAGCGGGGAGCGGTGACCCCCCCGGGGGCTCTGGAGGGCCTCGGACATGAAATCTCATTCCTGCGGATAAGGATCGGGATCGGGAGGCGAGGGGGAAGAATTCCTGCCGCGGCCTTCGCACTCCTGGCTTTGGGATTGTGGGACTGGGTTTGGGATGGTGGGATTAGGCTTGGGATGGCGGAATCAGGTTTGGGATGCAAGAATCGGGTTTGGGATGGTGGGATCGGGTTTGGGATGGTGGGATTAGGTTTGGGATGGTGGGATCAGGTTTAGGATGGTGGGACTAGGTTTGGGATGCAGGATCAGGTTTGCGATGCAAGAATCGTGTTTGGGATGGCGGGATCGGCTTTGGGATGGCAGAATTGGGTTTGGGGTTGTGGGATCAGGTTTGGGGTTATGGCATCAGGTTTGGGGTTGTGGGATTGGGTTTGGGGTTGTGGGATCAGGTTTGGGGTTGTGGGATCGGGTTTGGGATTGTGGGATCAGGTTTGGGGTTGTGGGATCAGGTTTGGGATTGTGGGATCAGGTTTGGTGTTGTGGGATCAGGTTTGGGACTGTGGGATCGGGTCTGGGGTTGCGGGATCAGGTTTGGGATTGTGGGATCAGGTCTAGGGTTGTGGGATCAGGTTTGGGATTGTGGGATCGGGTCTGGGGTTGCAGGATCAGGTTTGGGGCTGTGGGATCAGGTTTGGTATTGTGGGATCAGGTTTGGGATTGTGGGATCGGGTCTGGGGTTGCAGGATCAGGTTTGGGGCTGTGGGATCAGGTTTGGTATTGTGGGATCAGGTTTGGGGTTGTGGGATCAGGTCTGGGGTTGCAGGATCAGGTTTGGGGCTGTGGGATCAGGTTCGGTATTGTGGGATCAGGTTTGGGGTTGTGGGATCAGGTTTGGGATTGTGGGATCAGGTTCCCTGCCACAGCTGGCTCTGGTCACCCCAGCGTGGGAGCTGCTGAGGGGACACCGAGAGGGGACAGCGAGGGACCCTCGATGGCCTGGGGGGCCCAGGGGACACCTCAGGCAGTGCCACCCCCCTGGGGACATCCTCACCCATCCGCAGGCTCTGCATTCCCGGCTCCAGGAGCATCGCCATGGCCTCGCTGCAAGAGAAGGAGGGGACAAAATCCATCTCTGCGGCCCACTGGCAGTGTGGGGTGGCCGCGGTGTCCCCTCATTGTCACCTCCCAAAAACACCCCGGGGACGGGGCTGGGCTTTGTAAGATTTGCAGGAGAGGACCCCAAATCCCAGCTCCCAGCTCGGTGTGGGAGCAGCTGTGCCACTTTGGGACGCGTTGTCACCGTCCAGGGTGTCACCGTCCAGGGTGTCACCGGATGTCACAGCCACCGAGGGGGCAGGGACCCGAGTTCCTGTCCCCGAGGGGGTCAGACAGATGTGTGCGATACAGATGTGCGGGACACAGATGTGCAGGACACAGCTGTGTGAAAATCGCTGCTCCAGCACATTTTTACTCCCGACCGAAGCCCCTTTTTTGGGGGCTGGTTTAGGAACGATCCCAACTCATTTCCCCGACGGGCAAAGGGATCCCCGACTCCTCCCGGGGACTCTGACCCGGCCTGGAGCGGCTCCAAATCTTCCCGGGATAGCACCCCAGCCCCTGGCTCCCATCCCGAGCCCCGCGCTCCGCACCGGCCGCGCTCATCCCACAAATCCGGAGGCTCGCGATAGGGCTGAGCTCATCGGGAGAGGCCTCGCCGCCAGCCGAACCCACCCACGCGCTGCCCGCCCCCACAGCCGCCCCTATTCCCAAAAAAAAAACCCCTCGGGATACGAACGGCAGGTGGGGAGGCTTTCCCTGGAATGGGGGATGCAGCTGAGGCCACCCCGGAACGCGGCGCTGGTGGCCCTGGGGTGGCACGGAGTGGGGTCCTGGCGGGCTGGGGGTGTCCCGGGGCTTTTCCACAAAAGGTGTGGCTTCCCGGGAGGTTTTCCCGGCCCCAAACCCTGGGATTCCAGCAGAAAACGCTGCAAGGGGCTCGGGATGTGTTTTGGGATGTGCAGGGACGTCGCCAATGTCCCCAAGCCCGGGGTCTGAGCTCCCACATCCCACTGGCGGATGGAGGGACGCCAGCCCTTGGTGGTTCCGTGGCTTCACTCCCTGTCCCCCCATGGCCGTGGGGGGTCGAGGGGGTCACTGCGGGGTCTGTGCTGACCCTCAGGCTCCGGGTGGCCAAAATCCAGGACTGGCAGGGGGTGGCCCACGGCCACCTCTGTCCCCAAGGTGCCAATCCCCTCCCTGGCGAGGAGGGTGGGTGGCCTCAACCCTCCGCGGTGTCCCCCACCGCTGGGCAGTGACCGCGCTGTTGTCACCCAGGGGACACAGGACGGAGCCCCCGACCCTGGGGGTCTCTTCCAGGGGACGATCCCGGTGGCTCCGGGGCTCCCTGGGGCGGGAGCAGCGATTTTGAGGATTTTCCACCATTTCCGCCTCTGCGGGGGCTCGCGGAAACGGCGAAAGGAAACAAAGTTTGGGATGGGATCGGTGTGGCGGAGCCAGGAGCGAGAGGAAACAAAGTTTGGGACGGGATCGGGACGGTGGCACGCCCGAGAGTGGCACGGGGACACCGGGCTGGCCTGGCACGGTGTCCCCACAAACTCGTGGTGTCCCCACAATTCGGGGTCCCCCACAACTCGGAGTGACTCCACAGCTCGGGGTGTCCTCGCGCGGTTGGGGGCTCAGGGCAGCTGTGGGGCCCCGATCCAGATGTGCGGGGACTGAAGGAGGTGTTTGCCCCCACATCCCTTCTCCTGCGCCAGGCCTGTGGGGTTGGGGACACCCCAAATCCCCCGGAGAAGCTGCTGGGGTCCCCTGGAGCCCTTCTCTGTCCCCTCGAGGACACGGCTGGGACACGGGAGCC
>VZRL01000885.1:2401-14034 GCA_013397895.1 Origma solitaria | reverse complement strand
ATAAAGGGACGTCCCTGAGCCGGGGACAGGCGGACTCCCAAGGCCACCGCTCTGGAGGTGGCACTGCCAGAGCCACCGCCGCTCCAGGTAATGCCAGGGGATGGGAAAGGATGGGAATTCTGGGGAGGGGTGAGGGACGAGGGGCAGGGGTGGCTCGTGGAGGATCCCTGGGGGATGAGCCTCGCCCATGTCCTGATGGGAGCCCGGGAAGTGCGTGGAACTCCAGGGTTCAGATCCATGCTTGGAGGGGTCCATATCCACCATATCCATCAGGGAATGGTGTCCCACCGCCCCATGGTCCCCATTCCTCTGTTTTTTGGGATGTGATGGAGGTTGAAGGTCCCTCACTGGGAGTGTCCCCTCTCCGTGCTCATTCCCCTGGCTTTTAAACCACAGGGAAGGGTGGGATATCCGGAAAAGATTCCTCCCTGTGAGGGTAGGGAGGCCCTGGGATGGAATTCCGAGAGAAGCTGGGATCCCTGGAAGTGTCCAAGGCCAGGCTGAATGGAGCTCGGAGCACCCTGGCACGGTGGGAGGTGTCCCTGGATAGAATGGGATGAGATTCCAATCCGTCCCATCCCAGCCCATTCCATAAATCCCATGGAAGGGCCTCAGGGACACTTTCTCCTGGCCCAGGTCGCTCCAAGCCCTGCCCAGCCCCACAGCAACAGAGTTTTCCTGGAAATCTGCACAACCCTTGGAATTCCAGGGCCCCACCACAGGCCGCTGTCCATCCCCTCCATCCCAAATGTCCCCATCCCGCCCCGAGGGTCCCCCAGGAATCGAAACTGGGAGAAATCCGGGAGAAGAAATGAAACTTGGCACAGGCACGAGCTGGGGGCTGGATCCCGGCGCTTCCTTCCTCTTCCGGCACCGATCTTGTGACAATTCGTGGGTCCCACATTGTCCCCTCTCCGGGCATGGACACCCAGGACCCATCCCAGCCATTCCCTGCGCTCGTGGTCTAGGAAAAATCCCCAGCAAAGCTCTTCGGAGTGGGAAATCCCTCCCGAAATCCAAGGAGCAACGAGGAAATTGGATGCAGATGTGGGAGCAGGAGGTGTTGGGGAAGGAGGAAAATGACGGCTCGGGGGGCTGGGAGCAGCTTCGTTCCTCAGGGAGGGAACCACGGGAAGGATTGAAACTCACAGCAATCCCATCGTGGATTTCCGTGATGTTGGGAAAATATTCAGGGCAAAATTGGTTGGTTTGTCATGGAATGATGGGGAGAAAAACTGAAAGGAATGGCAGGACTTTTGTCTGGAGCTGCAAAAAGCCATAAAACCTTTTAAAGAATTCTGCTTTTCTTTTTGTTTTTCCTCTTCTTTTTCTTTGCTTTGTTTCTTTTTCTTCTTTTTCTTTTTCTTTTTCTTTTTCTTTTTCTTTTTCTTTTTCTTTTTCTTTTTCTTTTCCTTTTCCTTTTTCTTTTTCTTTGTCTTTGTCTTTTTCTTTGTCTTTTTCTTTTTTCTTCTTTTTCTTCTTCTTCTTCTTTTTCTTCTTCTTTTTCCTTTTTTATTTTCCTTTCCCATTATATTTTTCCTTTTATCTTTTTCTTTTCCCTTTTCTTTCCCTAATTTACTTTATTCCTTTTTTCTTTTCCTTTTCCATTTTATTTTTCCTGTTTTCTTTTTCTTTTCCCAATTTTCCCTTTTTTCTTATTTTTCTTTTTCTTTTCCCTTTTTTATTCCTTTTTTTTTTTCATTTTTTCTCTTTCTTTTTCCTTTCCTTTCTTCCTTTGCCTTTTTTCTCTTACTTTTTCCCCTTTCCCCTTTCCCCTTTCCCTTTCCCTTTCCCTTTCCCTTCCCTTCCCTCCCACCCATTCCAAGCTCCTCAGCGACCTCTTCTTGTCCCCAAGGTCCCCAGTGTCCCCCGTGTCCCCCGGCAGTGCCACCATGCTCCCGCCCCGCTGCCTCGTGCTCCTGGCCAGCCTCGTCCCGCCAGGTACGGTGACAATGACACCCCGGGATTGTCCCCTGCGGGGCTGGAGGCCGGGATTGGCCCCGGGGTGTGTGGGGGCAGCAATTTGGGGGATCCCGAGGCTGCTCCCGGCACAGCACGCGTGGGATTTTCCAGCACATTCCGTGATCCCACACGTGTCCCCTCCTCCCGACCGTCAGGGGGACAGCCAGGACATGGGAGCAAGGAGGAGGAAGGGGGGGAAGTGGGGTGAGGAAATGGGATGAGGAAATAAATCTGGGGGGCCAGGAGGGCAATTTCCCCTTTTTCCCGGTTATTTAGGCTGGTCAAATACAGCTGTCCAAAATACCCAGCTTTTCTGTTATCTCCTGCTTTTCCACCCCAAAATCTCCTCCTGGAGTAGGGGAGGTTTATCCCAAATCCCATCTTCCCTGTCGAGCAGAGGTGACATGTCCCCAGTGTGTCCAGGAGGGGCGTGGGGACACTTCCGGCACCCCGATCCCGATTTTCCCCCCAATGTGTCCCAGGAGGAATTGAGGACACTTCTGGCGCCTTGATCCCGATTTTCCCCCAATGTGTCCCGGGGGGAACTGGGGACACTTCTGGCACCCTGATCCCGATTTTCCCGGCACAGCCCTCAGCTCCTGGGGTGTCTCCTACCCCGAGTCCCTGCGGGCCGTCGGGGGGTCCTGCCTGGTTGTCCCCTGCACCTTCAGCTACCCCGAGGATGTGACAGTGGCCGATGGCATCGTGGCCATCTGGTACAAGGACTACGATGGCCAGAGGACCCTGGTGTTCCACTCCGCCACCCCCCAGGACGTGGATCCCCAATTTGGGGGCCGTGCCCAGCTCCTGGGGGACCCCACGGCCCGGAACTGCACCCTCCTGCTGCGGGGGGTGACACCGGGGGACAGTGGCCCTTACAGGTTCCGCTTCGAGATCATCAACGGTGACCGCTGGTCGGCGGCGCGGGATGTGGCACTGAGCGTTTCAGGTGGGTGAAACACCGAAATTCCCAAAAAAATCCCCCCTTGCCCATTCCATGGGGTCATCCCACCCTGTGCTCTCCATCCCAGAAGATCCGGAGCGTCCCAGTGTCACCGGCAGCGAGGAGCAGACCGAGGGACAGAGGTCCACCTTGGAGTGCTCCACGCCCTACTTTTGTCCCTGGGGTGACATCGTCCTGAGCTGGCAGGGCTACGACCCCCGCGTGTCCGAGGTGTCCGGCCACGTGCAGCTGGACACGGGCGGGGTCAGCCACCAGGTGACCCTGGCCAGCTCCTTCTCCTGGAAGGACCATTCCAAGAAGCTGCTCTGCGAGGTTTCCCACGGATCCCAGAGGGCGAGCACGGAGGTGGTGCTGCGGGTCAGGCGTACGTGGGTTGGGGACAGGGTGGGGACAGGGACAGGACACCTCCTGCCACCCCTTCCTTCCTGTCAGCAATCCAAACCATGTTCCTCCCACCTTTCCCTGGTCACCTCTGTCCCTTAGGTGCCACCTCCTGACCCCCACCTCCACTTTTCCCCGCCCCAGGCTGGTGGCAGCGCCCCGTGCCCACCGTGTCCCTCTGTCCCCAGACACCCCCAAGGACGTGCGGGTGGCACTGAGCCCTTCCTCGGGGAACATCGGCGTGGGTGACACGGTGACGCTGAGCTGCGAGGTGGGCAGCAGCCACCCGCCGGTGTCGGGGTTCCGCTGGTACAAGGACGGGGTGGCCGTGGGCACCGAGCGGGTGCTGGCCCTGCGGGGCGTGCGACGCCAGGACCACGGCCAGTACCGCTGCGAGGCCCACAACGCCCTCGGCGCCGCGGTGTCACCCGATGTCACCCTCCGCGTGTTCTGTGAGTGCCGCGGGTGGGACAGGGCGGGGTGTCCCGGATTGGGGTGGCACGGACGGGAATTGGGGTGTCCCTGTCGTGCCCTACCTGTGTCCTCCATCTGGGATGGAGAGCAGAGGGTGGCATGTCCACGTGGAGTGGGCAGGAAGGGAATTTTTGGGGAGCTCCTGTGTTTTACCCATCTGATCACCTTTGGGACCCCAGAAAACAGGGAGGGGTTTCCAGGCAGGGACAGGGAGCAGAGCTGGGAAGGAGGACCGTGGAGATCCAGAGTCACAGCGGGAAGGGACCTCATGGATCATTCCCAGCCCTGCCATGGGCAGGGACACCTGCCACTGTCCCAGGCTGCTCCAAGCCCCAATGTCCAACCTGGCGTGGGACACTGCCAGGGATCCAGGGGCAGCCACAGCTGCTCTGGGAATTCCAGAGACTCCTCTTCCCACCAGATCCTGCAGCAAAGAGGATCCCAAAGACGAATCCCAGCCTTCCCTGCCCGTACTGGAATCCCACAGGGAGCATCTCCCCCCAGATGGGTCCTTCTGCTCCCCCCAAAATGCCCCGTGCCCACCCTAAGGGGTGAAGGACCCCTCCCCACTCCCATGAGTTTGGCCCCCGGGGTTTGCTCTGAAGCCAGGTGTCCCCAGCTGGCGGCAAGGGACAAACAGGACATCCCCCAGCTCTGTTGTCACCCCCGAGGGGCTCCCATCTTCTCCCAGGCTCTGGGGTGGGGGTCCCATTTTCCCACCTCCAGGACCATCCCAAACGCATCCCTTCTCCATCAGCCGCGGAGATCTCAGCCAGCCCCGCAGCCGAGGTGCGCGAGGGGACGGCCACCACCTTGTCCTGCGATGTCCCCGGGCGGGAGGGACACCCCGAGGAGCTGACCTACACCTGGTACAAGAACAGCGCGTGGCTCAAGGAGGGCCCGGCCCACACCCTCCTCTTCCCCGCGGTGGCCGCCAGCGACGCCGGCTACTACTCCTGCCAAGTGACCAACAGCCAGGGCAGCGACACGGCCCAGGCCATCAGCCTCAGCGTGACCTGTGAGTGCCGCCAGCTCCTGTCACACCCCCACAATCCAGGGAATCCCAAAAAAACTCCATGGCAAAGCCTCTTCACAAGCACCTCGGGGGCGTCAGGCCTGCCGGTGGAATTTTCTGGGAACACGACAATTTTTGGCCACGAGCCAGGGGTGAAGGTGGCATTAAAGTGACATTAGCGCTGCAGGATTTCCCAGTAATCTGCTCAATTCTGGAAGATTTTGGGAGGTTTCTTATGGAGAATTCAGCGGGATAAGAACAGCTCAGGAGATTTTGGGAGTAAGAGGAAAAATAACGCAGCCCTGGGCTGGTTGTGACACAATTCTGGGGTAAATCTGACTCGGTGACACACAGGGGAAGCAAATGGGGAAATCCAGGGTGGGCGGGGGGGGATATTTCCCATCCCCAGAAGTGTCCAAGGCCAGGTTGGACAGGGCTTGGAGCAACCTGGGAGAGTGGAAGGTGTCCCTGCCCATGGGAACCAGGTGGGATTTAATGTCCCCTTCAACCCAAACCACTCCGGGGTTTCCCCTGTGGCCACCACGGGGACATCCCAACTTCATCATCTTCTCCCATCCCACAGATCCGCCCCGAATTCCCACCCTCGCGCTCTTCCAGGAGACCCAGGGAGGCCGGCTGGTCATCGTCCGCTGCACCGTGGACAGCCACCCTCCGGCCACCCTGGCCATCGACCGCGACGGTGTTGTGCTGGCCACCAGCGGGGCGCAGGTGGCCCTGCACCAGCGGCTCGGTGTCACCACCTCCCGCAATTCCCTGCGGCTGGAAATCCGGGATGCGGGACCCCGGGATAGCGGGAAGTACAGCTGCACTGCCAGCAATGTCCTCGGCAACGCCAGCGCCACCAAGGTCCTCGTGACCCGCGGTGAGTCCCAGGGTGACGCGGCTCAGGTTTGGGGTGATTATGAGCTGCCAAAATTGGGGGGACACGCAGCCCCAAGAGCGGGAGGGAGCCCCGTGGTGGCACTGGGGACATCGGTGTCCTGTGTGGTGCCCCCTCGTCTGGAGGCGCTCCCAGGTTTTGTTTTCCAAAATGCCGTGAAATCAGGAGAAAATTTATGCAAACTTTTCCACCCCATCCGTCCCCACCATTCCCTGTCCCCTGACCCCCAAACCTGAGTGGTTTGGGGTGACAGAGGCAGCACAGGGAGGGAAAAATCCCCCAAATCCATCTCCAAGAGGAACATCCTTTAGGATGCCCAAAAAAACCCAGGAGAGACGTCAAGGTCTAATTTCAGAGAAACCAAACCTGGATTTGGGTGTCCCAGTGGGGAATTGGGCTAATTCCAGACAAACCAAACTTAGATTTGAGTGTCGCAGTGGAGAACTGGGCTCCATTTCAAGCTGGACAAGACCTGGAAAAGGTCAGCTGGATGAACCTGGCACTTGGAAAAGGCAGGAAATGGTCAAGAAAGGCCCTGTTCGCCTGCGCAGTGTCCCCAGGGAATGTCACCTATGGATCCCACGGACTCCAGCAAGGGAGGGGAATCAAGGAACAGGGAATTTCAGCTGGATAGAGCCATGGGAAGGATTTCCCTCCTTCCCTGATATCCCTGTCCCTCCTCCAGCCACAGAGCTCCTGATCCAGCCCTCAGCAGAGGTGTCGGAGGGGACCGCGGTCACCCTGACCTGTGTGGGGACAGGGGACACGGCGGGAGAGCCACTCTACACCTGGTACAGGAACGGCCGGAGGCTCCGGGAGAGCTCATTCCCGACGCTGCAATTCCCGTCCGTCCGCGGGGACGACGCCGGCGCCTTCCAGTGCCAGGTCCGGAGCGGGAACGGCAGTGACACGTCGGAGGCTGTCCCGCTCCGTGTGCTCTGTGAGTGTCCTGGCGGAATTCCAGAGGGTCCTGGGGCTGCTCCCACCCTGAGGTTTCCCCCGTCCCCACAGGCCACGGCCAAGGAGCTTTCAGGCAGGAATGTAGGGATGGGAGGAAAATTCCCTTTGGCGGGGAAATCCGGGAGTTTGGGGGAGGAGGAATTTGGAGAATTCCCGCCTTCCTGAGAATCAGAGAGTTTTAATAACAACAAATGTTTAAAAATAAGAAATTCATAGAACTGCGAGTGGTTTGGATTGGGAAGGACCTCAAAGCCCTTCCCATTCCAATCCCTCTTACCTGGACAGGGACAGCTCCCACTGTCCCAGGTTATTCCAAACCCCATCCAACCTGGATGCTCAGGGGGCACTGGGAGCACCAACCCCTTGGATTTTGAGGGTTTCCCAATGGATCCAGTGGTGTTTTACCCCTGATGGAGGTTGGGAGGGACCTCAAACCCATTTCATTCCAACCCCTCTGCCATGGGCTCCCACTATCCCAGGTTATTCCAAACCCCATCCAACCCGGATGCTCCAGCAGCACTGAAAACACGAATCTCTTGGATTCTGGGAGTTTTCCCAACCTCATGGATCCAGTTTTGTCCCCGGTTTGGTTTGGGTTGGGAGAGACCTCAAACCGTTCTCTTTCCAACCCCTCTGCTATGAGCAAGGAAATCTCCCACTATCCCAGGTTATTCCAAACCCCATCCAACCTGGGTGCTCAGGGGGTACTGGGAGCACCAATCCCTTGGATTTTGAGGGCTTTTCCTAACCTCACGGATCCAGTTTCACCCCTGGTTTGGGTTGGGTTGGATTGGGCTGGGTTGGGTTGGGTTGGGTTGGGTTGGGTTGGATTGGGAAGGACCTCAAAGCCCTTCCCATTCCAGCCCCTCTTATCCCGACACGGACACTTCCCATTATCCCACGTTATTCCAAACCCCATCCAACCTTAATGCTCAGGGGGCACTGGAAGCACCAATCCCTTGGATCCTGGGAGTTTTCCCAACCTCACGGATCCAGATTTCCCCCCACAGACCCCCCAAGGCAGCCGGTGCTGAGCTTGTTCCTGCAGAGCCGGGGCGGGCGCCTGGGCATCATCCAGTGCTCCGTGGAGAGCGATCCTGAATCCAACCTCACCCTCCGGAGAGGTGACAATGTCATCGCCTGCACCCGGGGCTGTCCCCAAGCCACCAGCCCCAGGCTCGGCGTCACCAGGTCCTACAACAGCCTGAAGGTGGAAATCCGGGATGTGGTGGTGGAGGATGAGGGGATTTATGAGTGCCAGGCCAGGAATTCCCAGGGAAGTGCCAGCGCCACCGTGGATTTCCAGGCTGAGAGTGAGTGGGAGCAGGGGACAGGGGACAGAGGACAGTATTGTGGCACTTGGGAATGTTCTGGGAGAGGGGAGTGTGGGAAGGGAATGCTGGGGAAGGAGGGAAGCTCAGGAGATGGTGGCAGGAGGATAGGAGGAGCAGAAATGCCACATGGAAATGCCACATGGAAATGTCACATGGAAATGCCACGTGGAAATGCCACATGTTCACGTAACCTGGCCATGAAAGCTCCCCCATGGCATTCCAGCTTCTGGTGGGGATTCCCTGGCCGTGTGTGACAGGGACACCGAGCAAAACGTGGCCAAGTGATGTCCTTGGTGGCACCGCGGGATCAGCTGGGATTTGCCCTCTGGAGCAGCCACGCTGTCCTTTGGTGGCTTTGGGGGTTGTCACCCCACCATTGACACCACACACCGTTTCCCCCTGCCCGCAGCTGCCAACGTCACCGTGTCCCCATCCCCATGTGTGCTGGAGGGGGACAACGCCACCCTCACCTGTCACCTGAGCAGCGGCTCCCCGGCTGTCCCCAATGTCATCTGGTACCACAACGGGCAGCAGATCGCCCAGGGCTCGGCCACCTCGCTGCTGCTGCAGCCGGTGGCCAGCAAGGACGCTGGGCTCTACCGGTGCCGGGCCAGCACCGCGGGCGGCGGCCGGATCTCTCCCGACGTCCTCCTGGATGTGCTGTGTGCGGACCTTTCCTTTCCCTTTCCCTTTCCCTTTCCCTTTCCCTTCCCCTTTTTCCTTCCCTTTCCCTTTCCCTTCTCCTCCTCTTTTCCCCTCTGCCTTTCCCTTTCTTTTTTCCCTTTTCCATTTCCCTTTCCCTTTCTCTTTCCCTTTTCCTTCCCTCTCCCCTTCTGTTTCCCTTTTCACTTTCCATTCTCTTCCCCTTTTTCCTTTTTTCCTTCCTTTCCTTTTCCCTTTTTTCCTTTCCTTTTCCCTTTCCCATTTGCTTTCCCTTCTCCCTCCACTTGTTTCCCTTTTCCCTTTTTCTTTCCCTTTCCCTTTCCTCCTCTTCCTTCCTTTTATTTTCTCCTTTCCATTTCCCCTTTCCCCTTTCCTCTTTTCCCTTTCACTTCTCCCCTTTCCCTTTCCCTTTTTCCCTTTCTCTTTTCCCTTTCCCCTCTCCCCTTTCTCTTCTCCTTCCCTTTCCCTTCTCTTTCCCCTTTCTCTTCTCTTTCCCTTTTCCCTTTTTCCCTTTTCCCTCTTCCCCTTTCCCTTCCCTTTCCCCTTCCCACTTTCCCCTTTCCCCTTTCCCTTTCCCCTTTCCCCTTTCCTTATTCCCTTCCCTTCCCTCTCTTCCCAGAACCCCAGAGCAGCGCCCCCTCCCCACGACCCCTCTCCCGATGGGATTCCTGGCCTCTCACCGCATTCCCTCCCCTCAGACCCTCCTCGGGACCCTCTCCTGACAGCATTCCTGGAGGCCGAGCGGGGCTCCCTGGCCATCTTCCAGTGCTCCGTGGCCAGCAACCCCCCAGCCCAGCTGGCCCTGCTCCGGGACCGGGAGCCGGTGGCCACCAGCGCTGGCGGGAGCAGCCCGCGGGTCACCGTCTCCGCTGTCCCCAACTCGCTGCGGGTGGAGATCCGGGAGGTGACGCCGGCGGACGATGGCAGCTACCGCTGCACGGCCACCAACGCGCACGGCTCCGTGGAGCGGCGGCTGTACCTGCGCGTGCAAGGTGGGGAGCCCGGGATTCGGGATCGGAACGGCCCATCCTGTGGGAATGACACGGGGTCTGTGCTCCCAGTGCCACCAGATCCCACACAGTGCCACCAGATCCCATGAGAATGACATGGGGTCTGCGCTCCCAGTGCCACCAGATCCCATGAGAATGACATGCGGTCTGCGCTCCCAGTGCCGTCAGACCCCACACGGTGCCACCAGATCCCATGGGAATGACATGGGGTCTGCACTTCCAGTGCCACCAGATTCTGTGGGAATGACAGGGACTCTGTGCTCCCAGTGCCACCAGATCCACACAGTGCCACCAGATCCACACAGTGCCACCAGATCTTGTGGGAATGATGTGGGGTCTCCTCTCCCAGTGCCACCAGATCCCATCCAGGGATCAGAGCAGCCCATCCTGTGGGAATGACATGGGCTCTGTGCTCCCAGTGCCACCAGATCCACACAGTGCCACCAGATCTTGTGGGAATGATGTGGGGTCTCCTCTCCCAGTGCCACCAGATCCCACCCAGGGATCAGAGTGGCCCATCCCATGGCAATGATATGGGGTCTGCGTTCCCAGTGCCACCAGATCCCTCCTGATGCCACCAGATCCCACTCAGGAATTGGAGCGGCCCGTCCCATGGGAATTACCACTTGTCTGTGCTCCCAGTGCCACCAGATCCCATCCCGTGCCACCAGATCCCATCCCGTGCCACCAGATTCCATCCAGTGCCACCCCTGGCCGTATTCCAATCCCTCAGCTCTGGGTATCTCCAGGAGGAGTTGGGGACACTCTAAGGGGGACAGGAAGCAGCGCTGTCACCTCGGCTCTGTCCCAAATCCTCGGGCAGAGCAGGAATATTAGACCCCCAGGTTATGGAAGCGACAAGGGGACACCGGCAGTGCCAAGCTCTGCCCTGTCCCTTCTGAGCTGGCACTGTCCCTGCTCCAGCCACCCGAGTCCTGATCTCGCCATCCTCGGAGGTTCTGGAAGGTGACAACGTGTCCCTGACATGCCAGGTGGCCGGAGAGCCACCGGGTGACACCGTCTACTCCTGGTACAAGGACAGCGAGCAGCTCCAGGAGGGTCCCGACAGCATCCTTGTACTGTCCCATGTCACCAGCGTTGCCACCGGGCCCTACCACTGCCAGGCCAGGGGCCCCACGGGGACCAGCGCATCCCCCGCTGTCACCCTGCGTGTGTCCTGTGAGTGGGACCCCTCTGGGGGATCCGGGAGGGGGAATGGGATGGGATGGGATGGGATGGGATGGGATGGGATGGGATGGGATGGGATGGGATGGGATGGGATCCATGGGATAGGATGGGATCCATGAGATGGGATGGGATGGGATGGTGCCAATGGAATGATGCTGGGATGGGATGGTGCTGATGGGATGGCACCTCTGGAATGGCACTGGGATGAGATGGTGCCAATGGGATGGTACCAATGGAATGGTGTCAGGATGGGATGATACCACTGGAATGGCACCAATGGGATGGTGCCAATAGGATGGTGCTGATGGGGTGGCACCACTGGAATGGCACCAATGGGATGGCACCTGTCTGGACGCTGTCACCCTGCTGGGTCCCGGGGGTCTCTGGGTGCAGCCTCGGGACTCTCCCACCCTCCCGGGCAGACCCCCCGCGGGTGCCGGTGCTCAGCACCTTCCTGGAGCCTCCGTCAGGACAACGCGGCATCCTGGAGTGCACCGTGGACAGCTCCCCACCGGCACAGCTGGCCCTCTTCAAGGACGGGGCCCTGGTGGCCTCCACGGCACTGTCACCATCTGTCCCCCGGCCACGGCTCGCTGTCACCTCGGCCACCAATGCCCTCCGTGTCCGTGTCCACCCTGTGCTGCTGCAGGACGAGGGCGAGTATCAGTGTGTGGCCACCAACGCCCATGGCAATGCCAGCACCACTGGGAACTTCTCCGGAGGCGGTGAGTCCCAGGGAATGGGAATGGGAATGGGAATGGGAAGGGAAGAGGGAGGGGAA
>VZRL01000884.1:226391-251216 GCA_013397895.1 Origma solitaria | reverse complement strand
AAAAATAAAAATAAAAGAAAATTAAATTAAAATTAAGATAAAGCCAGTATGTTTTATATAACCAGTGGGATAGTTTAGTTTTAAAGAGCTGCTCTGCTGGTTTTTCATAGTAGTCAGGGCCCCAACACATGTCTACCCCAACTTCTGAGTTGAGAAAATAACTGTGCATAAAAATGGTGTAGCAGGTGTATGGATCCCCACTAAAGGCTTGGAGAAAATGGCAGAAAGACATCAAGTTTCCTGCTGTTTTTCCTGCTTCCTAATATTAGAATATATGATGAGAAAAACAGCTTTTAGAAAAAGGAGAAATTTAATTCACCTTTAATTTGCCTTCCTAACATGTAGAGCACAACATGCCTACCATGAGCCATGGTATTTCTTTTTATGCAAACTAGCCAGAGAAACCATGGGGGAGGACAAGAGCCAAACAAACAAATAAACCAAGCAAAAATACCAAAACCAAAAATCAAAACCAAAACAAAAAAAACCCCAAAAAATAAACAAAACAAAACAAAATCTAAAAGAAGAAAAGAAACACACAAAAAAACCCCAAAAAACCAAACACTAAAATAAACCCCAGAAAATCAAGGAATATTCCTTTTATTTTCTGCCTAAAGAGAGATCTATTTTTTAAGTTTGCTTTTGACTGACAGAACATCAACATATGGATTAACTCCCTCTTGTCACTATTGGCAGCAATGCTAATGTGTCCTTTTAACACTTGTTGTGTCACAACACCAGAGACTGTTTTAGGGAAAATGTTCGTGAACAGTTGATGGCAAAATTCTGCCAGAATTCACACACAGAAATTAATGTTGATTAGTTTGTTGTGACAAACCCCCCCCAACACTGACATTTCCAAATTACTATGAAAATAACAAGGATAATTTGAAATTAAAAATCATAAATACTAGCATATTGGTAAAATTCTTCTAATATTTACATGTCTTTTATTTGTTTACATTATCCTCCGGCCTTCATCTTTGAATTTTAGTCTCAGTTTTAGGATCCCAGCGTGTCAGATGCTGTAGGTTTGGTGCCGTGAACACATAAATCTGTTTTCTGTTCAGAGAAACCAGAATTCAACTTCTTGACAAAACAGATGGACAGAAACAGATGAGAGGAGTAAAGGAAAATAATGAGGCAATTTGTGGGTGTGATTCTGATCTCAGAATATACCCAGATCCCAGCATTCCCCACTTCTGTGGGGAAGAAAAGAAGAATGGGAGCTTTAAAAGGAATAACCAGAGTTCTGTGAGAAATAAAAGACAGGTGAAGGGGGCACTGGACATCTCAATGCATTCAGAATTTAACGTGGGTGTGATGAAAGTTGTCCTGCTGGAGGGAAATGCCAACTTGATTCTGCAATAAGACCCAAAGAGCTTGGAAAATTTAAAAAAAAATGCTTTCTTTGATTCTTTGACACAGAAGGTGAGAGCAATTGCAGGGTGTGAAAGTCAGAGTGATGGAGCAGGAAAATGACCTTGCGGCAGGTGCCAAAAGTGCCTCTGACAGGAGCACACACCAGACTGTGTCTGAGATGGTCAAGCTTGAGGAATTTAAAGAGACAATGGAAATGTGTCTTTGTTCCTCTGCGAGCTCCACCACCACTGAAAAAGTGGCACTGGACATCTCAATGCATTCACAATTTCACGTGGGTGTGATGAAAGTCGTACTCGCAGACCACCTGCAGGAGGGAAATGCCAACTTGATTCTGCAGTAAGAACCAAAGAGTATGGAAATTTTTTTTTAAAAAGTGTTTTCTTTGATTCTTTGACACAGAAGGTGAGAGCAATTGCAGGGTGTGAAAGTCAGAGTGATGGAGCAGGAAAATGACCTTGCGGCAGGTGCCAAAAGTGCCTCTGACAGGAGCACACACCAGACTGTGTCTGAGATGGTCAAGCTTGAGGAATTTAAAGAGACAAAGGAACTGTGTCTTTGTTCCTCTGCGATCTCCACCACCACTGAAAAAGGATCTGTCGTGTTTAAAATCAGGTCTGACACGTTAAAAGGCACTCTAAATTAAAGATTAAACCGAGATTGCAAACCCGAGACACAGATCGCTTGCATCTGTGATGGTGGAGGAAAGGGATGTCCTCGAGGTAAAAGAAAAAGAGGTATTTCGGAGGGAAAACATGCCGGGAAACACTCCTGTAGGGAAAGCTGTGAAAGGGGAAGATAAAAACTGTGTAAGGAAGAGAAACTGCACAGTGAGGTCGTTGGAACAATTGAAGGAGTTAGGCAAAAGGCAGTCGAGAAACATCTGCTTTTAACAGGTAAACGTCACTGGTTTAGAGTGGGAAGACAAAAGCAGTGCAAGAGCATTCCCTTTGATCAGGTTCCTTTTGGGAGGCTGAGACGAATATTTATGGAATAAGGAATATTTATGGAATAAGGAATGTTTATGGAATAAGGAATGTTTATGGAATAAGGAATATTTATGGAATAAGGAATGTTTATGGAATAAGGAATATTTATGGAATAAGGAATGTTTATGGAATAAGGAATGTTTATGGAATAAGGAATACTTATGGAATAAGGAATGTTTATGGAATAAGGAATGTTTATGGAATAAGCAATATTTATGGAATAAGGAAAATTCTGGCTGCAGTGGGGAGAGTCTCACAGGCAGTGACAATGTGATTGATGGTTGGGATGAGGAAATCTGCTAAATGAGAGGAGAGTTGTTAACTGGGGAAGAAAGGTAGGAAGGATGTAGGAAATGTTTTTTGGCATTTATTCCACAAGTGCCCTAAGTCTGGAAAGAAGAGCGAGGGGAAAAGGCAATCAGGATTTGATTCCAGCACAAGCTACAATGGGGCAGGAGAGAAAATATGAAAGGAAGAAAAAAATTGACAACTAATTATGTTAACAGAGAAAGGAGAATAAAAGGAAAATTGGGAAGAGTGAATCCATCGAAAGCTTGACTGTAAAGAGTGGGAGGAAAGATGGGAGATGGCAGAGCAGGAGGTACCTCCAGGACTTTCGGTGAGCTATTGCTGAAGAGTTTTAGTAAAAAGCACTTAAAGAGAAATAAAGTCTTGTGATTGCCAAAAACAAATGCCAAGAAGTCACTGCAGAGCGACACTTCTGACAGTCCTTGTGACCAGAACTCTTTGTGACAGGGCAGCAGGCAAACAGCAGAAATTGCATTTTTGCCTACAGGACAAGAGAGGGACTCGGGATGATATGAAAACCATGAGTCCAGAACTGCTGCAAAGGTCAAAAGTTAAGTTTAGGAAAACATTGAAAACTCCAGTGTAAGGAGAAAGCATTGGGGAATGGAATAAAAAGATACATTATAAAAACACAACTCTGTCCTGTTCCGCTGCAGTTCACATATAACATAGAGGAAAGGAATATTTTAAGATTAAATGTCTAATCTGGGCTGCATTAGCAAGTGTTTGTCATCTTAGTATTTCTGGATCTCACACTCAGTGCTCGAGGGTCTATATTTGGAATGAAATGTGACTCACGATGTATTAATGGCCTCTGAGGTGGGTACAAAAGTGACTCAAAAGGGGAGGAAAATAGTGATTCTCAAATTCCTTGAGGTTTTCCTGTGTGCAATGCCAGAGCCTCACCTGCTGTGTGTGGAATAAAGTGACAATCTGTGTTTTCAGAAGTGACCTGCATGTTCTCTCAACTCCTCAAGTCTGACCACTACCCACTACCCCTGGGTATTTCAGAACCAATAAATGTCCAAGATTATTTCAAATTATTCTCATATGTTTCCCTCAGGTACTTGTGCTGCCAGGAGTGGCTTTGGAGTCCATGGATGGGCATTCAGGAATTTGTAAATCAAACTGGAGTTTAAATACAGCCTGCAGAGCCGAAACTAAAGCTGCAGGCTCCAGTGCATGTTGTGCAACACCAGGGGCAGGGAAAATGCTCAGCACTGAAGAAATATTCATAGAAATGTGAATATTCCAGTGGTGGCTCCGCTGTGGAATCCCTGATCCAAACCGAGTCCCAACCACTGGAGCACAAATCCTGGGGAGGAAGGAAAGTGGAGATGAGAATAACTACAAAAAGAGCTTAGGAGGAAGGATAAAAAGAAGATATTAATACATCTAGAGTACCTAATTAGATATTTTTAAAGTGCATCAGTAACAACAGGCCAAGGAGAAGGAGTGTGGAGCCTCTGCCAGGTGTCAGATGGAATTTATTGACGGAAGGAGAGATTGCCGAAATGCTAAATGTCTGGGCTTGCATTTCTAAGGAAAGAATAAGAGACATATTTTTTTATTCTTTTAAGGAAAATGAAAATCGAGTCAATTCAAACACCTTGGAACACAGAACTAATAGAAAGTGTCAACATAAAAATACTCCTATGAAATTTGAGACTTCATAAAATCCGTGACATGAAATAGGGAAAATATACACAAATTTTCAAACACAATCCATGACATTAAATAGGGAAAAGCCACCGGGGTGGGAATGGAGACAGCACGATAGAGAAAGAAGACTATGGATTATATAGGCAAAAAATTATGTTTAGTGCACAGGAGAATCAGTTTGAGCAGTAATAAAATGTTTTAAGAGAAGGACTATAAACAGGAGGGGGTTTTGAGGCTCAGCACTAATTTAATTCATAATTAAAGACCTTTCCAAGAATCTAACATGTGATTGACCTGCAAAGATAAAGAGCTTGAGGCTCAAACCACACTTTGAAACAGCAAGTTTATAGCTAGTAAGGATATTCTCATTTACAGCAGGAAATGAAAACTTCTCATTTAAATTCTAAAGTTTCATTTGTAGTCTCTGCAAGAAGTTCTCTAAATGACCTTTTAAATACTTTTAATTAAAACCCAATGACATTTGTTTTTTCTTTTTAACATATAAATTGTTTTAAAATGCAACCAGCTCTTCTAATTCGAGATACAGTATCGTTTTCTATGTATTACATGCAACTTAATCCAAAGGCTGAATTCTGCACTTCTGGATTGAACAAGCTCTTTGGTTGGTAGACTGGACTCTTAATTAAGTAAGATTTGCTCTCTGTGCTTTTCTACCCTTTACAAAGCGACAGGAGATGAAATGTTAATGGGAAAGTCCTTTTCTACCTCCAGAAGAGACAGAGGGCAGCCATTTACCATCTTTTGAGCTCATCTGTTTATTTATCTGCATCCTCAGAACACCACAAAGCATCCCAGGAATGCAAAGGTCAGCTCCGTACCGATCGTGCTCTGCGCTGAGGACAATCTGAATTTAATGCTTTCTGATGTGCTGAGCTGAAAGCACAGGTTCTGGGAAGATAAATGCTCACTGTATTCATTTCATGTTGCTTTTCCCTTTCCACTTCAAGCGCTTTCTGGCTGCAGAGGTGACATAGATCTCTATCCATTACCAACTCGAAAATCTGATCTAAAGCTCTGTGAACCTGCAGGCAGTGCTCAGCAAATTGCTATTAAAACCCATATGAGGAATTGCATAATCCTTTAAAGAACATTTCATTTGCCAGTGACCTTTTCAGCACTGGAACCAGTAGCTTGTTTGGCAACGATTTTTGCTAGAATAATCCTCAGTACTTGCGTGCACCCTTTATCCAGCAAGAACCCTGATTTTTTTTTTCCCCATATTAGGCCATGGTTCTGCAGGTGGATGACTTTAATACAACCAACATCATCAAGACATGTTGAATTTATTGTTAATAAACTAGGAAAGGTTGGCTGTAGGTGTAGCTGATGCCAGGGTGCAGTGACCATAAAATGATTTACTTCTGAAGCTGTTCCAGGAGCAATCTCTTGGGCAGAAGCTTTAAACCCTCAGAATTGCAGAGCCCTGTTGATATCAAACCTGGCTGGAAAAGATCAGATGCAACAAGTCCGGGGGAGTGTGGGAAGCACTGCCTTTTGCCAGGATATTTTCAATGCTTTACATGGGATTTTGTGGGGGATTTTTGGGGTTTTTTCTCCCAGCAGGCAGAGGAAATCAAGGCAGCATTAGGGCAAGAAGTGATGTTGAGCTGTGTGACAGCTCAACCTCATCCTGCCCCGATGGCTCCTCACCTTTGTCACCAGGAGTATAAAGATAATTAAAATAGTTGCTGACCTTTTTTTGTTTGTTTTTTCACCTGAGGTGCTGCAACAGCAGCAAGGAGTGCTTTGTTCCCTGGCTGGGGCACTGTCATTGCCAGGGATGTCAGAAAGAACCAAAATCCTCAAGATCAGATCAAGACCTTTCTTTTTACAGGGACTTTTTGGTGATATCAGAAGATAAAGAAAAAGAGGGGAAAAATGAAGTCCAGCTACACTTCTGCTTTTCTTTTCAACTTTGAGATCTTTGTGGCTGAAATTACTGCCACACTGCAATGCCTTCACACAGTGAGAAAGACCAAATAACACAGAGTTTTGCAGAAGGTGTTCTGAAAGACAGTAGATATCACATTGTCATTATATTAACAAAGTGAATAATTAAAAATACAAAGGAATAGTCATGTTTCTAGTGGTCAAAAAATAGAATTAGTCTATTCATTGTCAGACGTGATATGGCACAGACACCCATTGTCAACTCCTGTGAATAAATCTGTACAACTGCATTCAAAGTCTGGAAGAACAATTTCTCTTGATAAAATAAATCTTCTTCTAGGGAATTTTATCAAGAGGTTGCCCTGAACCCGAGGAAATTATTTTTGTGGCTGCTATTGGTCTAATATGAATTTTTTGAGCAGAAAGTTGAAATGGAAACTCCTCAGCCTCAGTCAAAAGAATACTTAATACGAAGCTTTCAGACTAAAAAAGGCTTTCCTGACATCTTATTAATTCTTTCGCTACCTTTTTCTTGGAAAGTTGAGAAAGAACATTCTCTGCTCATGGGAAGATAATGTGAGTTGTGAAGAACAAGCGGTGAATGAGGAGAAGGCATTTTTGAAATCCAATTTGAGAGTGGTTCCCAGACCACTTTGCTCCATAGCCTCTCGTTTAGATTCAAATCAATTAAATTAATGACAACTACTCCATAGGTAGTGTGTACAGCTTTAAATCCACTGATTTCTCTGAGGCCATGTTGCATAAATGTTGAAAAAAATCTGTTAAGTTCAAATATTTATGAAATCCCTCATCAAAGACTTCAGCTCAGTTCTAAGAAGAAATGTGCTTGCAGTGTTCATACAAGAACCAAGAAACAATGAAAATGAGCTTAAATATTGTTATTGTTATTAGACTGTAAAAACACATTACATTCTTATCAGAACTTCATTTAATTAATTCAGTAATATTCAATTAGTTGGTTAGATTATTGGGGTTTTTCTTCTCTGTTTTGCAACCCATACTTTTTTCTCCCTTGAGAATTAGGTTGGGATTCACTTCAGAAAAATCCCTTTCTCCCTATCAAGAGATCAGTCTGTGTTAGTACTATTTTACCATGTCAAAACTGTACTCCACAGGAACCATGGATTCAATTCCAATGGTTTCAAATGATCTCCAAAGTGCAACTGGTTTCTGCAAAAATGTCTATATATATAGTTATTTATTTATTTAATTGTTTATTTGTTTATTCATATTTATATTTATATTTATATTTATATTTATATTTATATTTATATTTATATTTATATTTATATTTTTATTTTTATGTTTATATGTATATACCTGGAGTGCATAGCAGGCATGTGAAATAATGCCCAGGCAATACTGGCGAGTGCTGGAATGTTATTTGTACAAGTCCCACAATTTTTCTTTCTTTTTAAATTTTTTTTTTAATTATTATCTTAATTTTTTAAACTTCATTTTTATTTATTTATTTTTATATTAGAGGGGGCAAGGGAAAGATCACCTTCCCATCCGGGCCACAGCATTATTGCAGCCCCTAACTCCTTGAGAGCCAGCAGGAGCAGAGTGATAAATACTGTTTTTATTAGTTCAGTGGGAAAAAGATGTCTTGTTCCTTTCATTTAGCAACACCAGCAATTTCTATCACGGAAATGGTAGTGCAAACAGGAAATTGAATGTGCAGAATAATGGGAATAATAGGATTTGGCCATTGATTTTTACATGAAATAACGGAGGAGGAGAAGATTGGGGGATAAAAAAAGAAGCAAACAAGCTAGCAACAATATTTTAGCAATGCAGTAAGTGAACTGGAAAATACATAAAGTAGGAAAACTCATTTTCATAACAGAAAAACAAAAAGCAGGTGAAAATAAAAGGAAGTGAATCCACTTCCACACCAAGCACTGCTGTTTGACTACAGCTGATCTATGCTTCCATGCAGCAACAGAACCTCTGCGGTAACAATAAACCGAATAAAAAAGAACATTGCAGACAAGTAAGTCACTTAGAAAATTAGTTATCTCCCATTCTAAAATGTTTTGCATTCTGCTTGGAATTCATTATGTGCAGTGTTACTCCTTCACAAGATAAAAACCATTTATTTCCATGTTTATGAAATGTTCTTTTAATTTATTCTATTGCTCTGTTACCAGCTTTTTATTTTCTTATGCCTGGAAAATTTCCTTTCCTCATTGATCTCTTTTTGCTACTTATTTCACTCAGTGTTCTTTTTTTTTTTTTCTTCCCCAGTTAAACAGAGCAATAAGATTTACCAGGAAGCAGAGGCGAAGCAGTCTCGGGGTTATAATTCCATATATCTCTTACTGGGACTGCAGGGAACAAGACAAAATGTTTTCTGCCAGCATCCAGTGTTTTCCTTGGTTGGGCTCATTCAGTCCTGACTTCGGGACTTGATCTTGAAATAAGTTAGCTCAACAAATCTGGAAATGAGGTTGTTTTAATGTCTGCTGTCTCTGGTGTGCCAGCACAGCACCCAGAGATGGAAAAAGAAATTTAGCAGCATTTATTCATCTTGGACTTGAGCACCTGCAAACCTAATCTTTGTTTTCTTCCTTTTTACAGTTCAGTGCCTTCACGGTTCTTTTCCCCATCCATTTTTGCTGTAGTTTCTCAATCAGCCACTTTCATCTGTATTATCCTCTGCTAGTTCCCAATGTTTTTGGTGTTATTTACTTCCCAAGCTGCTGCCAATCAGTTTCTGCCAGATGTTCTTGGAACCGAAGCAGGAGGATGAGCTGAGGCTGCAGCAGGACCAACTCTGGCTGGGGTTTTTTGCATGCATTTTTTGTTTTAGATATATATGTGAATATAGCTATTCAAAACTCTAGTCTGGGATGAAAAACAATGGGCTAATCAGGCAGGAAGTACATGAAAAACAAATTATTTACATCATTATTGTGGAACTTGTCACCAAAACCTGCTGTGAGCAACTGCTACAAGGTTTTGTGAGCTGAGCTGCTCTGGATGAGATTCCCACAGCCTGCACCACTGAACCTCCAAGGTCAGACTCCTCTCACCACGAACAGCGAGATCAGAGTTGTGATTCTTCAGCATTTGCCCCAAAATGCTCTGCACGTGGCAGTTTTCCATTCTGTGACAATTATCCATTTGCTCCGTGTTGAGCATCCCCATGGAATAAGAGTCATAAACAAGAATTTGGGACTCCTGCTCTGCTAAAAAAGACAAAGATGTCCATTTTTTCCTCCTTGATTTAACATTCTGCTGTGGCACCAAAGCGGAGCCCCACAGGAGCTGATGAGCTGTGATGAATTAACATCAGACACTAATGGGTTTGAACTGCGTGGTTGGCATCAGAAGCATCAATCCCAGAGTTTCTCAGAAATGCTTTCTGCGAGGTTCTGCCCTTTCTGGTGTTTCCGGGATGCTAATTGCCATCATTAGCAAGTCGCTGCCTCACCAGAGATGCTCGTAAAGGACAAGTTTGTGGGATTGGTTTCTGGGTGATAAGTGTGCCATCTGCTCTCCTTTTACAGCCCTCAGATAGATTCATCAGTGCCACTTTAAAAGAAGTGCCAGAGGGGAGGGAAGAAAGGATGCTTTGCCAGATGTTGCTCAATGTTTTATGAGAGATGAAAGGCCAGAGAAATTGATGGTGATTAGAAAATTGTTGCACTTTCGCTTTTCTTTTGGTTACATTTCAAAAGAATGTCTTCAGTAATAGCTCCAGGTATGAACAAACAGACTGTGAGGCTAATAGTGTCAGCCTCAAGCTACAAGAAGGACAGAATTATGCATTTTTTATCCATTTCAGCTTGTAGGGATTGGGAGTGTGTTTACCCTTTTGGTGGGAAGGGCTCAGCAGAGTTTTGAACACATCAGAGAAATAGCTGTGCCTCATCTGTGCTTCTCCTCCCAGTTCCATTTCCTTTACACTTTGTAATTTCTTTTCTCTGCACTCCCGTGGATAATTGAGCCATGGGGACAGAGGTTTCAAAAGGATTCCCAATCCTCATCATCTCCTCCCCAGGTGGCTGCGTGGAGGAGCCACAGATAAACAGATTTTCGTCTCCCTGGCTGTGGTCTGAGCGTGGATGAGAAGGGGACAGGAGGGAGAAATGTTTCTGAGCACTCTCATGCAGCCCAGGGCATCATCTGAGGTCACACCAGGCAAACAGAACCTCAGAAGGCAGAGCAGATGAAATTTTAATCTGAAATTCTCAGCAGGACTCAGGATTAGCTGCAGGGAAATGTCAGGGTGCTGTGAAACCTGTGAGTCCCTGCAGGTACCGAAGGCCCAGCGGGGATTGAGTTTCTCTCCTGAAAACAAGGAATGTTCACCTCCTTGCGAAAAAATCTTCTGGACACTGCGGGAAGGGCAAGGCAAAAGTGTTTTCAGCTTTGGGGTGGATTACTCTGATTTTCAGGACAGGCTGTCCATGGGATGCAAGTTGCATAAATATCTGTGCCAAGCAGAGCAATTGTGCTTTGCGGTCTANAAAAAAGGAAAAAAAAAGGTTGTTTTATTAATTATTAATTATTATTATATTTACTATCGATAGTAGTGTGAGTCCTTCCCGCAGAAAGTTCACACCTTTTGGAAGAGTTGGGTGTAATCTTTAATGCTCTATTAAAGGTGAATTAATTTTAAAGGAACTAATTATTATTAAATGGTTGCCCTAGCAACACAAAGAGGGTTACCATAGTAGCCTCTTCTACCCAAATTGAAATATAGCCACTCCAAGGGTTCACAGGGCTGGGGATTTTAAAATCAAAGTGGAAAACACAAACTTCTTCCTTCACGTGATGAGCCACCACCACTACACTACCCAGTCGAAGCTAGGTCAGACCCTGAGCTTCTCGTTTTCTTATTCCTGCTGTAAGAGGTCTTGCTTGCTTCCCCCTCTGCTGAAAATTCAAGGAAGGAAATAAATAAAGACTAAACTGCATGATATCTGTGCAGTTCACAGTCTTGTCACACTTGCTGGAAGCAAGAAAGATTCCTGAGCTGGTTCTTTTTCCATGGGGAAATGTAGAAATCTGTGTAGAAATGTAAAAATCAATGTAGAAATGTAGAAATCCGCGTAGAAATGTAGAAATCCATGTAGAAATGTAGAAATCCATGTAGAAAAGTAGAAATCCATGTAGAAATGTAGAAATCCTTGTAGAAATGTAAAAATCCATGTAGAAATGTAGAAATCCATGTAGAAATCATCCAGCTCTCTCTGTCCCCGCGTTATCCATCACACTGGGCTGGAGAAGGGAATCTCTGATAAAATCTTCTGATAAAATTTTATCACCAATAAATTCTTTCGATACAGCTGGACAGCATTCATATGGAGCTCCAGAAACTTCTCTGAATCCAGAAAGTGCAGAATATTTTTCTCAGCATCACAGTGAGATCAGTAAGAGATTTTGTCCCTGGCAAGAGATGAATAAATCACTGGTAATAAACAGTGTCCCCAGCAGGTCACAAATCCCCAGTGGATGTGAGTGTTGCTGTTTCTGCCACTGTATTTTATTCACTTCTCTCTCTCTGTTCTTCTTCAGACAGAGTCAGAAAGAGTGCAGGAATATTTGTGCCACTGCTCGCGATGCAAACACTTGGAAAACACAGCTGAACTATTTCCTAATCTCATGTTAATGCCACTTCTGTCGAATCCAATTTAAAAACCATTCCTAAATGTTTAAAGTTTTCCATGAAGTCGCGGTACCCAACTCAAAGGCCCATGCGAGGATCAACATTTCTTTGAAAAGGCAAAATGGATTTTTAGTCCACCAGGTTGTGGTGAAAAGTTTGAAAAAAAACCCTTTTGAACTTTATTGGGTGCTACATGCTCAACCCTTTTTCTCAAATGTCCCCTCAAGAAGACATTTCTCATCCCATGAGAAATGGACTTCTCTTGGGATGGTTGTGAACATAATGACTTTTTCTTTATCTGGTGAGGCTGCTAACAAAGCCAAAATGACACGAAGAAGATAAGTACGTTTATGCAGGAGGTACTGTCTATTTAAATCTGATTAAATTAGAGACTTAGCAAAAAGGACCTAATGATAATTAATTAACAGAAAGGTTTGCCTTTAATATTTTAAACCACATTTTAAACTGACTGAACAATTCAGGATGCAGCAATTACACCTCATGTAACCTTTTGTTTCCTGAAAATAGCAGGAGATTCCTTTAAAACTTTTTCTAAGGTTTTTCTAAGAAAAACTCACACACATCCATGGAATCAGTTCCCAGCAGAAAGGCAGGAGTTGTACAGATGATTTTTGCAAGAGAAATCCTGCTCTGTTCATGAACCCAGTTTGCATTATAAGGAGTTCCATGATTTAGGACAGAAGTTGAACTGTCAACATTTATGGCACTGACACATTTTGACTTTTCACATTTCTCAATTCCCTGTAAGTGATGTAAAGTGAATTGATTTCCTGAGAGACCTGCAGAGCTGGAACACGGATGTGTGATAGAAACATGGGATTTCCCATTGCTGCGAATCTTTTCCAGTTTGTTTGTGTTTGGGGTTTCTACATATGATTGATAACTTCTTTTAAGGGCAGCGCATGTTTTGTGAAGAGTGCACAAGTCAGAAATTCCCACTGGAGACAAAAACCCTGGGCTGCTCTGCTGCTGTTCCAGACTTGTATTCCCTTCAGCAGCTGCAGATATAGCAAAGTTCTGTCCTCTGGGGGGAAAAAATTGTTCTTTATACCTCATGAGAATCAATGTGATTCTGAGAGATGTTTTTAAAGCACCAAGCACTGAGATGGAGCAATGAAGGTGATTTTTTGCCACTTCTGGGCTGCTCTGGGAGCCACACTTTCCATGTGTGTTTTTCCCTCTTTCTCCAGCCTGTCTGCCATTGCTGCTGTGCCCCTGAGCTCACCACGGTGCTTTTGAAATGGAGTTTCAAAATAGATTTTTTGAAATGGTGTTTTGAATTTTTTTTTTTTTAATTAGCATCCTGAGCTGAGGCTGTGCCCCCCAGCACAGCTCCTACTTTGGCACAACCTCTGGAGAGCTTATCCCACACTGCCAGAGCTGCAGAGGTGACAGTCCTGAATAAATGATGGGGTTTGGAGCTCTCTGAGCGCAGCTTTGGCCTTTTCAGGGATGCAGATAAGGCCAGGCTGTGGCTGAGAGCCTCACTCAGTAAATCAGAAAGAATGACACAGTTCCTCACTGGTGTCGCCTGCATCGAGATTGCTCTCATGGGCAAGCAGCAGGCACTCAGACAGGCTGAGCTGCATCTGAAATGAAGGGAAAATGTCTAAAATCTCTTCTCTGTCTGCACGTCTGACCTAGAAATTCAGATGAAAAGTGGAAGTGCTATCAGAGAGCTGGTTAGGCATCGGATTTTAAATAAAACCTGAGTTCTTCTCAGCAGAAATCTTTTCCCTGAGAGCTCTTCCCAGCAGAAATCTTTTCCCTGAGCTTCTGGAGGCAGATGAGAATTGTCCTTGCAGAGTGGCAGGATCCATCTGCTGCTGCTGATTGCTGCTCTCCACTTTGCAGGGTCAGATGTTCCAACCGTGAGTCAAATATCCAAAGTTCCCAGCAGTGATTTCTGGATAGAAGGTCGAAAAGACAACGCAGTCGTTGTCTTTTCTCCTTTTATTCTGCTTCTGGACATTTTATAATTCATGTACTCAACCTTTTCTCTGTGGCTAGGATAGATAAAAACAAATATCCTGAGAGAAGCTATGGTTCTAGGTGCACTCCTGTGAATTCCAATCAATTGCTGCTGTCTCGTGAGCAGGGAGAAGGAGAAAATCCCTCTCCCCACTCACAAAATCAGGTTTTTCTGAAGTTCCCTGCTGGATTTGCAGCCACCGTGGCAGAGGCTGTGCTGCCAAGAATCTCTTCCAAACCTTGTCCAAAAGCCATTTTATCCACCTGGGTTCCAGGCAGGAAAATCCTGCTCAAGCAATTAATTAAAGACACTGTGATGATGTACAAGCACAGGGGAGCAGAATTAAGTTGCATGGGCTGTTTTCCACCGGCCCTGAGAAAAGTGTGACCCTAATGACCACAGGGAGTGAAGAGCTGATTCCAGCCTGGATCCTGCTCTTAGGTTAATTAGCCTTCCAGCCAAGGTATTCTGAGGTTGCTTTATAAAAAGTTTACATCTGTCTGCATTGGTTTCATTGTTTGGTTTTTTTTTTCTTTAATGCACACCTTCACCCTTCTCTTTTTTGTCCTGTTTCTATAATAAATTTGACATGCCATTTTCAGACTCATGCTCTTAATACTTGCTTGGTTTCTGCCTTCTAGGGAGACATAAAACCCTGTCTTGTTTTGCTTGGCTTGTTTGTTTGGGTAGGTCTGGGGTTTGTTTGTTCGTTTTTTCCTAAAGCTGGTACTAATTGGTTTCTAACTTAGAGAAAGAAAAGAAACCTTTAGCAAATTTGGTTTTGCGTTTTCTATTTCTGGATTGCATAGAAAAGAAGGAAGCTGAAGGTTTGTTGGATTGTGATTGATTGGCATCCCCAAACATGATTTAAATACTGATTTGTGCTGTGTTCGAGATAACACAAAATAGCGTTATCACCATGGGACTGGAGCAGAACTATATCAGTACATTCCTTTGCATTTCCTGACAGAGTAGAAGGGTGTGTTATCCTCTTCCAAGCAAAATCAATTCTTTTCAAAAGAAAATGTTCTTCTTTCCTTCTCTTTTCTCCCATTTTTCTTCTTCTTAGAGTACTTTACTGTCTTTCTTTCAAGGAGGTTTTATTGTTGCTGTTTTGTTGTTTGGTTGGGTTTTTTAAAATTTGATCAGGGTTTAAATTTCATTAGGTTAGTTTCAAAATATTTCTATCTAGTAAAACTATCAAAATGCTTATAAAATTACAGGGAAAAAAAACTCTATGCCAAAAAAATTTATCACTTTTTTGCATAAATTAACACATTCCTTTTTTTTGTTGTTTATTTGAAACCTCACTCTTCATTCAATAAATTGGTACCTGAGAAAAAAAACAAAACCAAAACAATTAAACAAAACCAATTAAGTCAGGTAAAACCAGGGTCTTCAGAAGTCACAGGTTCCTTCCTTTCAGGTGCTATCAGCGTATACATGGCAATAAATTTATTTCTGTTTCTGACATGAGGAACCATCCCAGCTGTGAAGTTCAGCAGTAATTCACTCTGACAACCTTCCCTCAAATAACCAAAGGGCCAACACAGTCAGAATTGCTAATGTTTGATAGAGCTGAACACTGAAACATGAGTAAAATTTGCTAAAATTACCATCACTGTGAAACGGAATCTTTTTTTTCCCTCCCCCAGAATATTTTCTTGCAATGTTTTCTGATATTTAATTAGCTGTGTTAATGATATCTAAATCCAGGGGTATTTCTGCCTCTGCCAGCTAATTAGGATACTCTAATTTTGGCTTCTGAGAATGACACAGCTCCTGCTCATGGTGGGGAGTCTTTTTCGCCCTCTTCTCTTCTCCGATTTGAAGCCTGTGGGGTTAAAGGAAAATTCTAATTACACCCTCCAGGGCAGCCTGGTTTGAAGGCTGGGACCAAGGGCTTTGATTTCAGGTCACTCCTTATGTGGCTGCCTTTAAAGTTCATCTAAATTAACATTCAGTGATATTTTTGGCAGCTTTGACTGCCAGGAAAAATCATTGCAGTGGAATAATAACGCAAATAAACTTTGCGTAGTCCCATTAAATCATTAAATGCCACATTGTTCTCTAATGGGAGTGACATTTCGTTATTTCCAAAGCCACTCTGCTCGGCTTGATGGAGTTCATACTGGTGACAGAACACTGGAACCAGAAAATAAAAGGGTCCTAGGGCTTCTAGGATGCCTGCAGACACATGAAATGGCTCAAAAGTACAGATGGAAAAGCATTGTAAAATAATTGTTTCATAAAATAATTCTTTCAAGTGCGCTCGAACATTTGGTCCTGATTATCAGTGTTAATCTATTTTAATTTTGTCATCTTTCCATCCAAAGCAAAAAGAAAATATTACTCAGCTGTCATCTGGGGAAAATACTTCAGCTTTTAGCTGTGGGGTTTTTTAGGTTCTTCTTCCGTATTTTTATACTCATAAAAATGTGGTAGGAAACTCTTTGTAAATATATCACACCATGCACTCGACTGCACAAATCCTAAAACCAAAATAAACAAAAAACACCATCTATTTTACCTTTAAACACAGCTCTCTGAAGTCCAAAGGTTTATTCTGAGAAGAAGGCAAATTCCTAAGAGGTATGAGGGCATGACTGTATTCTGCTCATGAACTCTTTAAATGCTTATTTAAAAGAGGGGGGAAAAGAAAAATTATTCAAGTATGACAATTAAAAAACAGTTTAGGAAAATCAGTGAGAAAATCTCACCACACACATAAAAAAGCATTCAATCCCCTCAGCACGGCTACGTCTTTTCCCCACTTCACTTTGTATTTATCTTTCCAGTGTTGAATCATGTCCCACATGATGAATTCCCTTGGGTTATGATACTTTTTCCTATTTCAATGCCAGGGCACAGCTTCACTTTTGTTCCCAGCTGAGAGCCCCAAGTGCTCGGTCCCTGCTGCTGAGGGAGAAAAGTTGCTCTGCAGACTTATTGAGATGGACAGAAGTTTTAAACCCTTTACCTATTTTTGAATGACGGCAAATTGTAAACATTATTTATATCTCCTTCAATCAGAAGAGGGAAAATATCCCCCTAATGTTAAACATTATTAAATATTCTGAGTGAAACTATATATATATGTTTGGAAATGGGAGCAAGCTGTTTACCTGTGACTCACACAGATTTTGGGGTCTACAAAGTACGGGTAGGATCTTTTTCTGTTATTTTAACTTATTTTTGCCTTGAAGTTTGAAGATTGAAATCAAAAAGCTCTGGGAAATTCTAGCATCCACCGTGGGGAATTATATTCTACTTTTGGCAGAAAAGGACAAACAAAAGAAAAACTTCTGAGTGCTTTTAAAGCAGGGATTGACTTGTCAAAGTCTGAGAATGTAAATCTTGTATGAGCTTGATAATAGCAGTCTGACTATTCACAGCAAATGATGCAAATTAGAATGAAAATAAGTGTGAAAAGCAGTTTATGGTGACCTGCAACTCACTGACATTTTATGGACCATTTATGAGCCATCAAAATTGCGCAAGCTTTATTTTTATGATTTCTGAGGACTTGAAAGAAAAAGTCAAGAGCTGTCTAACCCACTCGAGTTTGTGGGATGACGTTGAGCAGATTTTGGTAATAAGCCATGAGATCCAGCTTTAAACCACAGATCTGTGTTTCTGTGGTCATTTCACCCACGTTTGTACACAGAGCTTTCCCAAAATCTTTGCTGGCAGGACAGCACAGAGACTTCAGGAAACCTGAGATTGTTTGTCTCTGGTCCTTGGCCTGCTTGGCCGTGAAACTTTGTCTGGCGAGAGAATGAGCCTGCAAAAATAAAGGAGGCAGAAGTTACACAGCTGTTCTGATGAGACACTTCTTCACAATAAAATGGATAAGGGTGTCAGTGAAAAACAATGACCGAAGCATTTTTCCGCCCCAGATCTCCCAAAGTTTCCAATGGGTTTGGAGCCCATTGATCTCTGTGCTGTTTGGAGCAATTCCATACCACGTGCCAAGGTCCTTCCTCCTCTGCGTTCCTGCCATTTTAATTTCTGAGGTAAGGTACTGAGTCATAAAATTAATAAAACAGCTGAACTTTTTCTAACCAGCTCCTAAGACCACTCAGAACCATACATTTCAGCCTATTGAAAAGAAGACTTCCCTGAAGAATAATTCCTACATATTTAAATCCAGTTTTCCGTGAGTATTAGTTGGTTGATCATGCCATGGTCTGAAGAGGGCCACACACTTTGGACTGAGGATTGTACTCAGGTACTTCATCCTTTTGTTTCCCACATTTTCTGCGCTCCTCCTTCACTCTCTCTAATGCGAGATGATGAGTACAGCAAGGCAGTCACCTCTCATCCTTCTAGAAAGGAAATAAAATCCTCCTTTCTACAGCAGAAACTCAGCACAGAGCGTAACTCTGTATATATGTCATATATTAGGAATATATGACACTCATATATTCCCTTCAAGCGCCAGTTACAAACATTGTCCTTAAATTCCGCCGTATTTTTCTAATTCCTAAGGCTCAGTAATTCCTGTAAATGGTGTATGAAATCAGAATTACCCCTTTTGTTGGCGAAGGTGAAATAGGAAAGCCTTATAAATATGATTACCTGGCAAAAGATGCTGAGAATATGGAAACTAAAAGCGAGATTGAAATGAAGACAAGCTCTGAGATACCAAACCCCAGGTACTGAACAACTGGAAACAATGGTGTGGCCACTGAAGGGAATCCCCTTTGGATTAAACAATCCCCTCTGCTTGCAGACAGCTCCAAGGGGCAGAGCAGACCCTGCCAACTTGGCAGAGGGTCCAAAAAGCAGTTTTTAGAGTTTAAAATATAACGCCGTATGGTAATGCAATGACTCTCCTAGGCTGTATGTAAATGTTGTAGGATTTGTAGCTTGTTCTAGATTGGTTAGTGAAAATTAGAATATTCAGCACAGAAGATGATTTATTGTATTGTAAACGGCAACAACGGCATTCTAGATTCTATCATTCTTCTTCTTCTTCTCTCTCTCTCTCTCTCTCTCCCCTCTCTCCCTGCTCTGAGCTGTGTCTGGCAGCTCCCAGCAGCTCCCCTACACCCACACCTTTCACAATAAACCTCATGCTCTAAGACCAAACTGCAGAGATCTCTCGTCTCCATCCCGACCGTCGGAAACAAAACCAGGACCAAATCCCACAGATGGCAAATCCTACACCCTTTTGTCGCTGGAAAACCACCGCACCCTGAAATTAGGCAGAGATTTCTCTCACGAATGGAATTAGTCACAACCTGTGCTCGGCACTGCGGAATGCCCAACGCAGCGTCGCGAAAAAAAAAAACAAACACGCGCCCAGAAAATCACCTCGGTGATTAAAACCCAGCCAGTCGGAAACCTTCCGGTCTGCAGTATCATTCAAACTGACAGAATAAAAATGTTTGACCTGATCTGTCGCATTACAGCGCTCAAAATCTATTTATGACTGTCTGACTCCATCCCGCCGGACAGCTCCTCACGCCTCCGGAGACGTCGGGAAGTCCTGTGTTGTTTCTAGGGATTTATCCTAGAATTTGTCCTGTGCTCTGAACCACAGGCACAGGTCTTCACCTGAGAGAAAATTTAAAAAGTGTGAGGTTCAGAGAAGCAGGAACAGGGAAGTGCCTCGAGTCCGTGTGTCACTTATGGAGCAAAACCTTCTTTTCAAGGGTAAATGAGACCCAGAAATCAAATTCCTGCTGACTTTCTTTACAAAATGAGACAGGATTTTCGAGATGATACCTGTAAGGAAATTAAGTCCCAAATCCTTATTTGTTGAGTCGCCCAAGCTGCTATTTGAAATAAATAACAAGAGTTGAGAGGCAATATTCACTTAGATATGGACAATACTCTGAGGAAACCTAATCTTTTTCAATTTTAGGTAGCAACCTTGTAAAAAGTGCACACATTTATGGAACAGTGTTGTTTGTCTGGTCCAGCATGTTTTTCAAAGAGCAAATAAATTTATAACTACCTTCACTCTTAAGAAATTACTAAACCAAGCGCTTGTACCCTCTTCCCCCTTTTTACCCACACTTTCAGTTTTATTAAAAATTTACTTGTCATCCCTCATGCCTTGACACATGGAGAAATTGGGCCCCAGCAGTTCCAAAATGGGCGTTGTACAACTTCGTATGAAGGTCTCCTCTCCCTGTGCAGCTGAATCTTCTCAAACACAGCTAATGTCGAATAAATCAAAGGACAAATCCTCCTGCTGCTCTGGAAGGACAGAAAAAACCTGTTGTTTTCCTGGTCTTTGGAAGCAGAGCAATATCTCTGGCACTTGTCACAATAATGCAAATGGAGTCGGCTTCAAATTTGGCTCATGCTTGGGGGGAAAAGGAGAAAATGAAATACACTCCTATGAGCATCAGGTTCTCATCTGATAGAAGTTAGTGTGGAATTGACACAGCTGTCGGGTTGGGACCAGAAATCACAGGCACGAAAGATAAAATTGCAGAGAAAGTCATCTCTGCTCTCAACTTTGAATACTTTTGATAAACAAATCCTAAATATGAACCACCAAAATTAGTGAGTATGAGCTCATGATGCAAGTGGCAAAGTAGCTGCACTGCAGGAAGAGAAAATGTATTATTTGTTCAAAATTCTGATTCAGACATAATCATGACAGCTGCTAAATTATCCCCGAAAGACAGAAAAGTGAAATAATTTCACTACAGTTCCCAAACTGTGGTTCACATCCTTCTCAGTTTCCAAAGAGTTAAACAAAATGTTCTTTTAGCTGATGTACAAAGGATAAATACTCCCTCATTCTGTCTCTGTGCACCTCTGCTAATTATATTCATCCTCCTAATCTACAAGTGGTGAACTCAGTACATTTGAAACTTTTCTCAGTGGAGACCACTTGAGAACAGTTGTTCCTAATGCTTGCCTGGTTTTGTTTTTTCCAAACAAGGAAAAAAAAGAAAAAGAGAAAGAAAAAGAACAAAAAGAAAGAGGAAAATAAAAAAGAAAAAGAGAAAAATTAAAAAGGAAAAGAGAAAGAGAAAAAATAAAAAGGAAAAAAAGAGAGAAAATAAAAAGGAAAAGAAAAAGAAAAAAGAGAAAGCTGAAGCAGGTTGCATTCAGTGAATTCAGAATATGATAAACAAATAAATCTGGGCATTTTATACTAATCTTTCTTGAAGGACAAAGCAACCAGATCAGATTTAAAAGGTCTCTAGATAAGAAATGCCAGGGGAGGACCACAGTGTTCACACCAAGGAGAAGTGAACCTGCTAATTGACCACCGAGATTAAACACATGGAAGCCTCTGAGAAATGGACTGCAGAAATCATATTCAGGACAAGAGGTGATTGGGGTTTCATACCTGCCAGCCCAGCACATTTCCCCTTGTCCCTGAAGGAGATTTAAGCAGAAATGAAGAGAGAATTGCAGAAGTGAGCCAGCACCTAAACCAAAGGGGAGAAGCAAACCCACTTGGGTCCTTACTTAGCTATGCTAAGGCAAACATTTGCCTTCTTCAGCACTTTCTCCAAGTCATTTCTCTCCTCAAACACAAAAATCTGCTAGACAGAGTGTCTGGATACAACCTCAAATAAGCTTTTAAAAAACATTTAAATCCCTGGAGGGGAGGAGGAAGACTAAGGCATTAACTCGTTTAGTCTTCCAACACAATGCTGTTTTAAAATTATCTTATTTCTTTAGTATTAGTTACCATTGGTGGCACAATTATATTATTATATTCTATATACAATTATATACAATTATATTACAATTCACTGCATTTTTCAGCTTCCCAGAAGATCCATACCCAGAGGATATTATAGTACACTGAGATTCATGCAAATTCAACTGCACACACAAGCAAAAAATAGATTACACACAGCCTCTGATTCACAACTAAGCTGAGCTAAAATAAGTGCTTAGGTAAAGAAGGGACATGAGGAGTGAAATTTAAGAGTAAATAAGGGCAGTAAAGAAGTGGGTGCAAAATTAAACTGAAGCTGAGCTGAAGGTGACACTCTGGAATTTTGCTGAGTTTGGAAGGCAAGAATGCAGAGTTCAGATGTAAGGCAGTAAAACATCAAACTCCTTGAGGCACTTTAAATCAGACTTTTTGCAATGTAGGGGAAAGTAATAATGTTCCTTCCCCCGTGAATGTTGAACGCTGGACTGCTGCAAAAACATTCCCATGGAGATGCCGTCCTGGTGAGTCCAAAACAGAAACAAACGTGCTGACAGCCTTATTGTCAGTTCAGATTTTTTTCAGGTCACCTGGTTTCTTTTTTCCTTTTTTCTTTTTTTCCCCCCCTTCTTTTTTATCAAATATTCTTGGTTCAATAGTGTGGCTTATCCAAACAAGACACTCACAGCTGTGTGAAGTGATCCACGGCATTCCACACTAGGCTTGAACCTGAAGGAAAAATCCTCTGTAAAACACTGTGCCCATTTTGTGAAATTGCACCTGTTGGGGAAGGTGAAACAGGAAAGGCGTATAAATATGATTACCTGGCAAAAGATGCTGAGAATATGGAAACTATAAGCGAGATTGAAATGAAGACAAGCTTTGAGATACCAAACCCCAGGTACTGAACAACTGGAAAACAATGGTGTGGCCACTGAAGGGAATCCCCTTTGGATTAAACAATCCCCTCTGCTTGCAGACAGCTCCAAGGGTCAGAGCAGACCCTGCCAACTTGGCAGAGGGTCCAAAAAGCAGTTTTTAGAGTTTAAAATATAACACTGTACGGTGATGCAATGACTCTCATAGGCTGTGTGTAAATGTTGTAGGATTTGTAGCTTGTTCTAGATTGGTTAGTGAAAATTAGAATATTCAGCACAGAAGATGATTTATTGTATTGTAAACAGCAACCACAGGATTCTATTATTCTTCAAATCTTCTTCTTTCTTCTCTCTCTCTCCCCTCTCTCCCTGCTCTGAGCTGTGTCTGGCAGCTCCCAGCAGCTCCCCTACACCCACACCTTTCACAAGAAACCTCATGCTCTAAGACCAAACTCCAGAGATCTCTCGTCTCCATCCTGACCGTCTGAAACAAAACCAACAAATCCTTCAGCACTGCATTTTTTGAGAAAACTCCAGCCTTGCAAATCTGCTCATAACTTGAGATTCAGACTCAGGTTCCATCTTTGCCAGGCTCTCAGGGTCTGGAATGAGTGTCTGAGCCCTTCGGGAATCCTCAGAGTGTTCAGTGACCCACTTCCACCACATGGGGTTTTTATTTAATCTGCCATCACCAAGACAAGGATCCTCCTGGAAATGAGGAAAATGTGTCATCATTAAATCCCATGTTGTTAAATACTTTAACAGCCCATCTGTCACCAAGGAATAATCATGTGTAGATAGGAATCTCTAAGGAACAATTTCTATCCAAATATTGAAGGAAGAATTGAAGGGGAATAATTTTATTTGTTTTCATGATCAAGATTTCTGAGAGCCTGTCATGTGCTAGGACTGAAGAGCAGCAATTAAAAATGGTTCAAGAGGAAAAAGCAATTGTACTTTAAAAGTAAAACAAATGCAACCATGAATCTGCAGTGCTGGTAGTGCATTTTTAAATTAATTTTCCCACAGCCTGTGAGTGCCACAGTTTAATGACTGATTTTTAGAAAGCTGCCAATAATATTCTGTGATGTCAGGTTTTTTCCATACAGTTTATTTCAAAGCTACTCAAAGATTAAATTGGTAGCCAGGAATGTGTTTTAAGTAGGGGTGGCCAGGACACAAAATCAGGATGATCTGGAAATATTTTGGACAAATTCAAGCTATCAATTCTTCAGTCACATCTGTCCCCTATGGGTTCACAAACCTGTACATGCCCTGAGCAGGAAATTGAAGTTTTCTAAAGTCTCCTCCAACTCTTAGGTGATACCAATTCCTCTTTTCTCCTCATTAATGCCTTTTATTGTCTTCCCTTGGATTTCTGATTGTCATTTTTATTCGGTTTTCACCTCAGCCCTTCCTGCCAGTTCACTTACAACTTACACAAATCTCTTATAAATAAAAAAATATATAGAGGTTTCAGTTTGGGAGGAAAGGATTGCGTGGATTTGATAGCGACACTTTTTAGAAGTTCTTGGAAGTTATCAAAGGGCTGAGTCTGACCACTGGGAAGAGAATGAGCAAAGGAGTAGACAGAACAAAGTCAGATTTCTGTCAGAAAAAAGTCAGATTTTCCTCTGCATGCTACAAAATCGATCACTCCCCACTCACACACCAATTGCAGTGTGACTTTCCCACGAGGTTTTTGACAAAGACACTTACACAGATTGGAAAGATTAATATCCCTATTCAGCAATTATACATCACATGTATCCATTTCTGCAGGAGCTGATCCTGCTAGGACTCATATTTTCTGTTTCAAAACGGAGTTGAGCCGTTCTGAAGTTGAAGAAGGCATTGTCTGCTCTCTTACAAGGGCTCTGTGTCATCCTGATTTATGTCATCTGCCATAAGCAACATTCATTTCTGCCCAAATTAGGCTTTGGTTTCTTCCACTGTTTTAATTAATTTGATCAACTTAGCTATTTCTTCCAGGAGCTATGGCTTTGGCCATAATTCTTTGAAGTGTCACTTCTGATTATTAAAAAAACTACATTTTTTTGCCCATGGGTCAAAACTTGGGGGGGAAGGAGGTGTCTCCTTCGATGTGTCAGTACCTTGAGGGGTTCATGTGCTGCATTGCTCACAGGATTTTTTAAAATTTATTTTTAGAAGGATATTGATGGCTTGAAAGCTCTTCAGGGGGAAATATATATCCGTGGAGCAGTGTTAAATACCAACTGTGTCTTTTCTCAAACTTCGCAAGTTTGCCATAGTTTTGGCACCTGCACGGCTTGCTCAGGTGTGCAGAGAGATGTGGCTCTGAGAGTCCTCGGAAAAAAGAGGAAAAAAACCAGAAATATAAATAAACAAATAAATAAATAAAATATCTATATATATTATTATAACAACTTATAATAATATAC
>VZRL01000884.1:181494-221229 GCA_013397895.1 Origma solitaria | reverse complement strand
AAAAAAAGAAATAGAACAAGAAATCATCCAGAAGACAAACTGGGATGCTCTTTTATAACCCACAGCCCATTAAAACAACTTTATATTTTCTGATCTGAGCAAATCCTGATGCAGGATCTACGCTGATTCACTAAAGCCTGAATTTCAACTCAACAAATGCAGTTCATAGATATTGGATCATCTGATGCTACTGACACATTTTGTGGTGTAATTCAGAAAACTGCTTTTTATACAGGAGAGAAGTATTTTATACAGCATTCCAGCCTTGTTCCACTGATGAATTGTTTCAGGGCCCATTAACTCTTATGGAAGCTTTTTCAATGATTTTTTAAAATAAAGTGATTCAAGGATGCTAACTCCAGATTTGACAGTTTTTGAGGTTTCAGGAAAAATGGTTTGTTGATGAGGCAAAACCAATGTTCTCAGACAAAATGAAACTGCATCAAAAAGCCTATTTTCAGATTTTAAAGGTTAGCTTTAAACTTTCCTGTTCTTTCTTTCTCTCAGCAGAAATGACCAGAGATCCCAGAGCCTCAGACATTGCCCTTAAACTTCATTAAAACTGACGAATCTCCACAAGTTCCTTCCACTTTGTCAAATATAATACCAGGCAATTATTAAAATATGGCATGTGCAGAACAGGAAGGAGGAATAAAAGAAACAAGGATTCAGTTTCTTGCTAGCCTGTGTAAATGTATTTTAGGCAAGACAGGGAAGGAATTATCTGGAATAGCTGCAACACATTCCTTGCTGCAGCAATGCTGGGATCCTTCTGGGCAAGCCTGGCAATGAGATACATATCCAGTAAATAATATATTGATTTTGCTTGATGGAAGACCACTGGAAAAAATCAAGCAGGAAAGCAACAGCTGGATGTGGATAAATTGCTTCCAAATGAACCCAGTGGGAAGGGAAGGAGAGGGAGAGGATCCATGGCAACAGCTTCTTCCCGTGCTGCATCTCCCAAAATTAGAAAACCATTTCGCCTGTGCTGCGAACAGGTGAACCAAGAGCTATCAAAAATTTTTGCAAAGTGTCCTCATCTCTGGAAAAGAGGACGATAACCACATCTCTTCTGTAAAATATATTTATCTCTATGCCCAAGGTAAAGGAGTTGGTCCTTGAGCAAAAGGAACCATTGCTGTGCCCAGAGTTTGGAGAGATTCTGTTGGAAACTCAGACCTGTCAGAGTCTAAATCACTGAACTAAACATGTGAGGAGACAGTCATTGCATAAAGATTGGTTTTCTCTGAAAAGCATTGAGCTAAATAAATAATACTTGGCTTTAAGAAGGCTGTCTGCTCAGTTTGTTAGCAGCGTGCTACTGCTTCTGGACAGAGCAGAAATATAAAACAGCACTTGGATCTGCTGAGAAAATCTCAATTAGTGCTTGGCCACTGCAGCTTTTATATCAGTGGGAGAGACACAATGTTCCCCTGAGAAAAAACAGCAGAAAAAAACACTCACCGAGACCTCAGAAAGCAAATCAGAGGGGCAGCTAGATGATTAATAATGGGAGCAATTGATTGTATCCCAATGCTTTGCCTTAAAAAGTAGTGTCTTTTGACTGTCGTGATAATGATCCCTTAATAGTTACCAAATGAGCCAATGTTCACAAAGGAAAAGCAGAGTAACAATAAATTCTTCAGTAGGAGTAATAAGAGCAAAATTAAAAGCCAGGCCTGCTCTATTATTCAGCCAGGTGGAGAAACAATTGCTGATCTTGCTGTGAAGGTTGAAGTATTTAATGATATTGAAAGAAGTCAAAGGATGGCCTAATATGGCTGTTTTCAACGAAAAAATTTACAAAAATTTTAGATAGAAGAGGCACAGATCAAGGCATGAAATATTCCAAGAAATCAGAAAAACCTGGTGAGGTTGACCTGGCAGCAAGAAGAAGCAAACAGGATTGTCTTTGAAGAGGACAAGGGCAAAGACCTTCACTTTGGTGGCAATGATCAGCCACCTCAAGTGTTTTAGGCAGCAATGAAGTGCACAGAAGTGGAGATTTTTAAGGATATTTCAGGGGGGAAAGTGTGTTAGAAGTAGACTACTTAATCCTGCCCCCAGAAAAAGGCAGGGTAAGGGTATGCTGTCTTTCCCACAAATGTAGAAAAATTAATTTGCTAAAAAATGGAAAGTTGGCTAACTTTTAAATCCACCCTGCTCTGCTGCTTTCGCTCAGACAATGACAGCCCCCTTTTCAAAATATTGCCATGATGAGCTGACATGATGAGCTTTTGAGAGGCTGATCTCTGACTTTGACACCAGAAAAAAAGACATGAGTACTTCTGGTAGTGAGTGTGAGTGTTGAGATGTTAGTACTGAAGCTCTCGGTGCCAAATAGGACAGTGACTGAGAGCTGATATTTTTAACACTGCAAAAAGCAGAAATCCTGAGGCCTGGTAATTGTGATTTCAGTCTAGATTTGGTTGTGGGCTATTTTATACTCTTCTACAGCTCCGAGCAACAAACTATAGCATTTATACAGAAATCATTCCTGCACACAATAAATCCAGAGGAAACTGGAATAAATCCAGGAGGAACTGGAGTAAATCCAGCAGGAACTAGATTAAATCCAGAAGGAACTGGAATAAATCCAGAGGAAACTGGAATAAATCCAGGAGGAACTAGAATAAATACAGAGGGAACTGGAATAAATCTGGAGTAACTAGATTTACTCCAGAAGGAACTGGAATAAATCCAGAAGGAACTATATTAAATCCAGAAGGTACTTGAATAAATCCAGAACTAGAATAAATGCAGAGGGAACTGGAATAAATCCAGGAATAAATAGATTAAATCCAGAAGGAACTGGAACAGATTCAGGAGGAACTGGAATAAATCCAAAAGGACCTGGAATAAATCCAGGAGTAAATAGATTAAATCTAGGAGGAACTGGAATAAATCCAGAAGGAACTATATTAAATCCAGAAGGTACTTGAATAAATCCAGAACTAGAATAAATGCAGAGGGAACTGGAATAAATCCAGGAATAAATAGATTAAATCCAGAAGGAACTGGAATTGATTTAGGAGGAACTGGAATAAATCCAGATGGAGCTGGAATAAATCCAGAGGGGCACTAGAATAAATCCAGAGGGGAACTAAGATAAATTCAGAAGGAACTGGAATGAATCCAGAAGGGACTAGAATAGAACCAGAATAAAACTAGAATAAAACTAGGTTAAATCCAGAAGGAACTAGAATTAATTCAGCCAGAACTAGGATAAATCCAGAAGTAACTAGAGTAAATCCAGCAGTAGCTAGAATAAATCCAGAGGGGACTGGGATAAATCCAGAAGGAACTGGAATTAATTCAGAGGGAACTAGGATAAATCCAGAAGTAGCTGTAATAAATTCAGCAGTAACTAGAATACATCCAGAGGGAGCTAGGATAAATCCAGAAGGAATTAGAATAAATCCAAAATTAATTCCAGAATAAACAGAGGTGCAGATCTTATGCAGCTCCAGTTCTTCTCGCAGCTCCTTCAGCCCCACTCACACATCCAAATCTCCATCTCAGCTCCTGTGTAAACATCTCCTGTTTCCATGGCAACATCAAGTATTCCTTTCATTAGATGGAGACATTCTGAGCTGGGAACAAACATGCTGCATTAGCTGCGTTCTTTATATTTGAGAAATGCTTGTTCTCAAGAAAACTAAATCATGGGGACTTGAGCGCTGCATTTTTACTTTGAGTCTCTTAGCATTAAAGACACCCATAAAGCTTCCACTGAAAGAGTTTTTCAAGGAAAGGTCAAGTCATTGACCCCAAGATATCTGCATTTTAGGGAATCTTTGCTGTAGACGTGCCAAACTTCAAGAGATCATGCATGGATTTCTCATTGAATGCTATAGACCTTGTGAACACAGCATCCTGAAAGCCTTGGGAGCTCAGGAGGCTCACCTGAAGCCAAAACTCTCAATATTCCCAGTCCCTATATCTGCAGGGCTGTGCCTGTGCTGTCAGGGCCTCTGGCTCTCAGGTCATATGAATCAGGTCTTGCACAGAAAATGCTAATTTATAGGAAAAATTAAAAATTACCTTGACCATTCATAACTTGTGGCTAATTTAGAACAGGTTTTTGAGGGTTTTTTGATGTTGTTTGCTGGTTTGGGTCCATTTTATAAGCAAGTTTAAAAAATAAAATTATTTTCTAATACACAGTACAATGCTTAACGCATAAGTTACTGTGTAATTACCCTGCTGTTCTGTATCGATCAAGGTAATTTGTGTACTGATTCTCAGACTCATAAATGCCTTTAGGAACAATCCACTCTAATCTTCAGCCAGTTTTAGGCTGCTAAACTTCTCTAGCAGTTCCTAGGTTGAGATTGTAAAAATTGAAACTGTGCCTTCCACAGCAGAATTCTGTCTTGGCCTCAAGAAGCACAAAACTGAGTCATCTATAATTTTTCTGGGTAGTCTATTTCATCAATTAATAAATTTTTGTTTAAAAGTACATCTTTATAATTTGAATGTGTCTGACTTTAGATTCTAGCAACTTGTCCTGACTGATTTTCTACAGAAAGCTGTTTAAATCCCAATGTTGCTGATTTTTTCCTCACATGAACATATAGACACACTATAGATATGTAATCTTGCAGTACTTACTTAACAAACTCAATAGATTGAATTGTTTTTCATTTCCATCCTAATTTTCTGGGTAAAATATTCACTTCTAGGTTTCATTTCTCTGCTCTGCAATATTAGCACAATGGACAGGGGAGCTGGGATGGCGTGGGAAGGTCCTGGGGATGTTTTTGTGAGAGAGCAAATGAGGAAAAGAGAGAGCAAAGATTGTTTCTGTATCCATCTTCTCATACAAGAAATGCACGGAGAGGTCTTTTTCCACACCTATGCTGCTAATTCAGTCTGAAATCAAATTTATATCAGATTAGCTCTGATTCAACCTGGAACAGATTTCAAGCTTCCAACTTATCTACCAAAAAAGGTTAAAAACTGTGCCATTTTTTAGCCAATGCCATGATGTTCTTCCAGTCCTCTGAAGTGTACATGGAGTTCTAAGATTTTTTTAGATGAAATTTAACAAATCAGAGATCTCTCAGACAATTTTTACAGAATGCCATATGTCGCTTTTTGTTTTATTTTGGTTTGGGATTTTTTTTCCTAGTTCATAATATACATCTAAGTTACTAAAGAGTGGCAAAACATTTTTCCTTGTTTATGAGGTAAAAGCCGAGCTGGATAGAAATTTGCAGCTAATTTGGACATGCAAATCTGTTGAAACAGAAATGATTCTGGGCAGAGAGTATTTATTCAAAATATCAGAGAGCTTTAATTTCCCCTAATTTCCTCTTTACCGGTGTCACTCCTTACTTTCCATCACTCTGAAAAATTAATTTGAAGGCAGTGCCTGTCCTGGAAAGAAACTCTGTTGTGTCCTTCCCCTTTAAATTGATGAATAAGGGTTTCCCTCAGCCTCCCCTCTCTAAATTCTGTGTCCAAACCCTTCCCTTCCATTTTGCCTTCATCTCTCTTGGGGAAAATGAGTGGAACTGAAGTGCTGAGGCAACACATTTTTCACCCTTTTTGTCTGCTGGATTTTTCCATGTGTCTGTTTAAGATGTAAACTTTCAGGGGAAAAAAAATAACTAACATTTCAAGTTGCCAAAATGCCTAGTGGGGTGATAAATTGCTACTTATCCGAGACACATCTTCTTTCTTTTCATTTTCTCAGGATATGAAAATATACAGAAATTCGCTTGCTCTGGTGAGTTTTTTAAGAAACAAACATAATGGTGACAAGCATGATGATGTTTACAGCAGGAATAATAACAATATCAGTCTTCAAATGGGTTTCTTTCGCATCCAACTCAAACTGATCTTTCTCTGAAGTTTTAGTAATGCCAATTTTACTGCGTTCCAAGGAGAACTTATGAACCTGCAAACATATCCTGGACTCCTAGCATAGATTTTCCATCTTTTTTTTCCCTTTTCTTTCCCTTCACTCCAGTTCTGAATTCAGTTCCTCACATCTGTCTCGCTCTCCACATAGTGAAACTCCTGTCTGCTCCAGAAAATCGTTAACTTTCATCTGACAAAGTTATTTTTCTTTCCCCACTCTCTTCCAGATCCTCTCTCAGCTTTTCCTTAAAACTGATATCTCCAACCTCACACAGTTCCTGTATGTCTTCTCCACAATTTTTTGCCTTTTTTGTTTTGAGCTCATCTTTCCCTCAGCTCCTTCACAAAATCCTTGAAATTTTGGTTTTGTGTGTTGTTTCAAAGACCCACACACAGGGAAGGATTTCAAAGAGCTTCATGTTTCTGCCAAATCTTACATTTTCTCTGAGAAGCATTTTCAGGCCAGGGAAAGAAAATAGCTCTTTTACAGATTTCTTCTTTTGCTATCACATGTTCCCCAATACCATTTTGCTGCGGTACTGAGAGAAATATCTTTCCGCAGTTGATTTCATAAGTATTTTTTAAATATTTTGGTACTTATACCTCATTTGGTCTCTTTTTTCTTTGAATTGCCTGTTCTTTACCTCTCAAGATGTGTTCTGAGACATTTCATTTTCCCAGGTAGTACAATCCACGTATTTTCCAAAACTCTTCTGCAGTAGAGTCAGAAAAGTCATCTTCAAATGCCAGAAAGCCTCCTGCTCCTGAATTTGTTGTTTGAAGAGTCGGAAAAAACAACCCAAATCATTCATTACTTTCACCATTATTTTATGATTAATACATCTGAAATATCCTCGCTGTGGAGAGTTTTGAATAAATGTCCTCAGATAGCTGATCAGAAAGAAAAAAAAAAAAGAAAAAACCAACAAATGCCCTATCATTGAACTTTTAAAATCCATTGTTTGAATAGATTAATCACTACAGGACGAGGAAAAACATCTTTCACTTGCTTTCAAGATGGATTAATGAAAGGAAGATTTGTTTTTCTTTTTTTTAGGAACGGTACACTTTGTTTTCAGCCGTCAATCACTTTAATGTCCTGGAACATTCTGAACACATGTTCTGCTCTCTCTAATTGACAGTGAGGGAACCTAATTAGAGGAAGATTCACGCAAAGCTATGCCACTCGAGGTGAGCACATGATGAGGTAATTCTGGAGTCGTTTGAATGAAATGGGCTAAAGAGAATGACTGGAATGCTAAAAGGAATATTTGGTAAAAATTAGCATTTTGGAAGATGTTTTCACAGATAACAGGGATGAGAGAGAAGGTGAGAAGGACATGCAGAAATGAAAGGACACCATTCCAGCCAGAACAGTCAGGGAATCCACTGATCCAAAACCAAGCAAATCAGGCCTTAATTTTCAAGGTACATAAATAGTTTATCACAATTTGACAGAACCTAGTAACAGAGGCGTTAAAATCGAAAGACTGACTTGGGAGGCATTTATTTCTAGAGACTCTAACTATTCTTTGTCTCAGAGTTCCTCAAATAACCTCAAATAACTATGGATTCATTACCTTCTTATGGTTTAAAGAGCTCTCTCCTGCTGTTTTATTTCTCCAGCACTTTGGCAATATTTTATCCAACCTTCAGAGCTGCTCACTGACGGTGCTCATTGGTGAGTGGATTAACTGCAGCATGGATAACTTGAGTTGAACAGAACTTCTGACACCTCAAAGACATCACATAAGATATCTTATTTACTCAGTTTGCTGATGGCACACATGATGCTGATGCTGGATGGCACAGCTAGCCAAGGAAGAAAAATAATGTTATATTAAATGGCAAAAGTATGAGATCAGACTACTTTTTGTAGCCAAATAAGCAACCACTTCAATCAGCAGTAGGTGGGTCACTATTCCCTGTTTGGCCCTTCTTTTCAATAGAAGAAAATATTAGTATGCAGGAATATTAATGATTTACACAGTGTAATTCAAAAGAAATGTCATCTCATAATTGGTATTGAAGAGGGCACTAAATGCTTTGAGTGACAGAATCATAGAATCAGAGAATGAGAGAATGAGAGAATCAGAGAATCATAGAATCAGAGAAGCAGAGAATCAGAGAATCATAGAATCAGAGAACTGGAGAATCAGAGAATCAGAAAATCAGAGAAATGGAGAATCGGAGAATCAGAGAATGAGAGAATCAGAAAATCATAGAATCAGAGAATCGGAGAATCAGAGAATCAGAAAATCAGAGAATCAGAGAATCAGAGAATCATGGAATGTTTTGGGTTGGAAGAGACCGTGAAGATCATACAGTTCCATGAAGATCATGCAGTTCCAACCCTCTTCCACGAGCAGGGACAGCTCCCACCAGACCAAGTTGCTCAAAGCCCCATCCACCCAAGTTCCCCCGTGACAAACACAACCTGAGCTTTCAGCCAGGTCACACTAACACTCAGAGCTCGATTTACGTGACATCTGTCAGCAAAGACGTTGAAAATCACTTCTCTAATAGCACTGCTGGGAGAAAAAGCATAAATTCTTAACCCCTCGCGTAACATATTTCTTATAGGTTCACTCCAAAAATGTCTTTGTGCAATCTGTGCAGCAGAGGAACCCCACAGCTCCTTTAAGTGAAGGGTGAGATCTCAGGCCTCGCTTAATGCGCTGACATTTCTCTTGACATGAAATGAGCTGACATTAGTCCACCTATTGCTGCCAAGAGCACAAGTGCCCTTCAAATGTGCCAGATCACAGTGACTTCTGCTGAAACAAGGGACTTGGCACCTGGCTGCCTTTCAATAGCTCCTGAGTGACAGGTTAAACACGGCCCCAGAGTGCGTTTGCTGCAGAGCTGGGGCAGGCACAGCCCAGCAGAGAGCAAATGTGGCTGGAGATTCTGTAGGTAAAACCAAATGTGGCCGTGCCATCTGTTCCGGTGCATAAACAGATTAGGAGTGTCATGCCTTTTATCTGGATCAGCTCATTTCCCTCCCATTAAGCCTCTGATAGGCTATGTAAATCCAGCTTTGCTCGGGCTAATTTGAATTTGGAACAATATCTTATCTCACCGGGCCACCCAGGCAAAAGCGATAACATAAAGGAGAGTGTTTTTCCTGTCCTGTAATTAACATTTCATAGCCTCTATCTGCAGCAAATTATCAGTTCAGAGTCTGTGCTCTTTCTGTAATCCAACCTGCTCGAGCAATTGGTGTACGAGGGGACATTAATGCAGAGACACTGTGGAATCATGTCTGGATTTTTGAATATATCTGTGGAAACCATCATCCAAAACCAGAGAGACAGAATCCTTCCACGGCTCTAAAAATTTACAGGGTTCATCCAATTTTAACGTGGTGCCTGTAAGAAGAAAACGGTGTTTTATCTCAGTATTTGGAGAATACTATGAGATTTCTACAGAGGGACTATTTTGCTTCCACACACGGCAGCAGGTGAAATTTCTTTCCAATAAATTCTGGTGTCCATACACATGAAATGGATACAATCCACACTTTGAACAGAACAAACAATCAAATTTCCCCGCAGAAAAGTTGCCTATGGAGTGCATTCAGAGGGTCAGATTTTCATTTCCTCTACGCCGCTGCGATGGAATTTTATTGTAAATAAGAATTCAGGCCCTGCCTTGCTGGAGATTTGTGGTGTATTAGAGGAGAAACAAAAGAGAGAAATAGAAAAAGGTAAAGCTACAAGTGCAGCTCTTTGGTGAAATGGGCAGAATATATCAGGAGAACAAGAAGAAAATTTTTGTTAGCTGTTAGCTGAGGGATAAAGGAGTGCACACAGGTTGGAGCCTGGATAACAGAAAGGGATGATATTAAAAAATGTTATTTCAGACATATTGATGGCAAAACATTTTTGCCAATAATGTACTTAGCCATAAAAATTTTAAGGGATTTTTTTATCGACCGAGTCAGGAGGAGGAAAATCGTGAAGGATTGATTAACCCCAAATGGCAGAAGTCAGAGTTTGGGTGTGGTGTACTTGTCATTCTCAGTTTTTCAGACGTGCGTTTGTGTGGCTCTGAGATGATAGACAATGTCAGCAGGAAATGATTCACTCTGAAAATGAGGATGGCTTCATGCATGTCTCATCAGTGAGCTCTATCCACGCTGCAGATACATTAATAATGACAAATAAAGCATCCCAGGGCAATTTGAGTTATTTAGCCATCAACCCAAAATTCAGAAGACAGTTTAAGTAATTTTTGTTTTGCGCTTATCTTACTAATATGTTTTCTTTTCACTACTCCCTCTGCTTATAATTTTGAAGGACATTTCTTTTTCTATTCCCCTTTTTAACAACAAAGGAACATCCATTAATATCCAATGCATAAATGTTGCACAAAAGGGCTGTGACAAGTCAAGTTCAAATAAGAGTTTCTTCTAAGTGTTCTTGCTTATCAGTTCACCATTATACTTGTCTCCTAAAATGTTACGAATCCTTTATTTTTTTCTTTCTTTAAAGAGAAATATAAAGGCAGGAAAGATCTGCACTGTGTATGTTTTGTAGCAACTTTGTTTTGTCAGCTATAAAAGGAAAACCATGGAATGTATAGGACATATGGAGATGGTTTACAGAGAAAATTTATTTCTGGACCAAAATTGGAATTTGTGGTTCTGTCTCTCTCACCCATACAGTGAATCAGTAATGCTAAATGCTCCAAATATTTACTGTGGTGGACATTTATCACCTGGTAGGTCCGTGGGTGTAAACAGTAGTGGTTTGGGAAATATCTTTGGCTGTCTAAGTGTCCAGCTAAGCCTGGACGCTGAATTTGCTATAATTCTTCAGTCCTTTAAAAGACAGAATTACTGCAGGTTTGACAAGAGAAGGACACAAGAAAATAGGTGACATTTCCCCTCGAAACCATTGTGATGGACTCCTAAAGTGCAGCCAATTCTGCTCCTTCGCACACCTCAGCAGCATGACAAGAAAATGATGAATTTGGCACTTTGGTAAATCAGTCAGGGATTAGCTTGACCCAACTTCAGCATGGAGAGGTGACAGCTCCTGGCTCTCGGTGCCAGCCATTGGATATTTCATTGATGAGAGGGCCTCAAGTGTCATTTGAAGGTAACAAAAAGTACTAATTTACATTGGAATAAATCTCGTGTTCTGCTCACCTCCAAGTTTGCACTAAATTCGTGTATCTTCTGCATGATCTGCTTTGGTTTCTGGATAAAGGGTATTTTATTTTTCATTTTTTCTGAGGAAATGAATCTGTGTAATTGATAAAAAAGTGAACAATTTTGCATGAAATTCATCTTAGTTGAGTAGGAAACACAATTAGATTTCACTCCATCAGGCAACAGTATTTTGAACAAGAAGAAAAATATGTACTTCTTTTATCCACACCTCCAGCCTTGTAGTCAGCGGAAATAACCAATCAATTCCTAAATTGAAGGACATATTTATTTGAACGTAGAGTTTTAGAAATGATAATGCATGAAACTAATTCTACTATCATGATTTACTCTCTCATCCAGAGAGTCATGAGAGGACAATTTTTCCACACTGCTTTGCTTTTCCTTCTCAGAATAAAGAGCAGCAAAGGAGTGAAGAGACCACGGCCACTTTCATACCAACTGCTCTGAATTATTTACTCAGACATTAGCAAAACCCTCACACCCTTCAGGTCAGTCGTTTGAAGACAACCTAACCTGGAGCCAACTCTTGCTCAGTGAAAAGTGAGAAAAAAATCGCAGGAAGGATATGCTCAGTGTAGCATTAACAGATTGACTCCTGCTTATGTCATCAGGTTCAACACTTCCTTAATTTATGATGTTAAGGCTGTTTTGTTATTTTTAAGAACAGTCCAATAATTTGTCTCATTTCTCAACAGCACTCACAACATTTTTAAGGTCTGTGAGTTATTCCTGTGCAGAATTTTCGTAAAGAGAAGATCAGGGATGCTTGAGGGGAATGAATTCTTTATTCAGCTGGGGCCACACACTGCACTTAGAGATATGCAATGTGATACCTAATGCATTTATTTATTCTTCAGTTCCAGCTGAATCAAATACCTGCATTCATTGCAAAATTTGGTGAGTGTGCATCGTCCTCCAGCTGCACTTCATGGACTGGGAACATTTCCTTGCAGATTGGGTTATGGGCACACTCAGTCTGCAGTTATCATTAAATGCCTTGGTCCCACGTGGTAATTTTACATTTATACCACAGGAAATGCATTTAGTTTACACTTGAGCAAGGCAGGGTGATCCAGGGCTATAATTCTGCTGGTTTATTTCTCAAGGGCCTCTTCCTTCTCCAGGAAGAAGGGTTCCTTTCACATTTCTGGAATCCTGAATCCTCAGAAGGGGACAGAGCTAGTGCCAAGCAGAAGAGCTCTTCTCAAAGCGCATTCGTGGAGTACAATAAGTATTTTCTGTGTTTTTGCAGCTTTATTTCTGATGCAAGAAAAAGCCTGTGCAAAGGGGCCACATTGCCTGGCAGCAAATAAAAAAATAATGCTTTACAAGAAACTGTGAAAATGAGGCTTTTGTGGAAGCTGTGCTGAGAGAGTCTTGGAAACAATCAGGAAGCGAAATGGCAAATAATTAAGGAGCAAAGCATGAAAGCCACGTCTGCCAAAAAGCAGCAAGCAAACAAAGAGCTAGGACATTGTTAATCAGTGTTTGGATTAGAACACGAGATATGGGAATTCATTCAAGGAAAAGGAATGTGGCTTTCTCCAGATAAAACAGCTATTGTTGTAGGATGCACTTGTTTTTTCTGTTTTCCCTAATTCTTGACAAATCACAGGAGATGAGTTACAGGAATGTGCCCTTATATAAAGTTTTCTCCTTTTCTTTCTCTACAGAGAAGTCAAGTGCATTATGCACTTTATTTTAAAATATCCCCACATGAGACTACAAAGAATTAGCAATAATCAATCTAAATCGAGGCCCCTCATTTTCATCCTCAGGAGGTCACTGTTTAATGGTCTCTTGATCAGAGCTGACAATTCCAACCATAACATTAAAATCCATGTGCCAGTTGGGTCTCTCTCATTTTGCCAGAAATCATATGCTGTTTGGACAGCTGGACAGACCTCATCATTTTTTTACTGAAATCAGAATTTTTTTGAGAGGAAACAGGTCAAGAAAACACCAAAGACCTTCCTTCTCATCCTGACCCATCCTTCTGTGAGGACCAGGGAGTTCAGGAGCACCTCAGCCTTCTGTAGCCCATGGGATAAATTAGAGAGGAAGGTCCTTGTAAAGCTTTCTGAGTACTGAGACAAAGTAGGAGCAAAAGTAATAATTCTGTGCTCTGCTTTTTCCCCCCAAATGAACACAGTAAGAATTTTCTGCAAATGGGAAGTGATCAGCAGTGTCTGGGAGCTTCAGCTGTGTCCACACCCTTGCAGACAGTGATTTGCAGCAGTCCCGAGGAGGATGTGAGGAATTCTGTATAAATGGCCCAAAAAGGAATAGACAAAATGTGTCCCTGAGTGTGTGCAGAGGGCAGCAGCACATTCGGCACTGCAGAGTGCCAGGTGGGGCTGCTCTGGCTTGCTCTGATGGTATGGAGCATCAGCAGAAGAGAACCTGCAGAAAGTTTCAAATGCTTCAGCCCAGATTCAGAGATGTTTAGCATTTACAGCTCACTGAAATGATGGTGTGAACATTCTCCTAAAACCCTACGAATCCAGTCTGTTCAGTGCACCTTTTTCAAACAATCAGCTTTACTTTTGCTCACCCAGCCCTTCCCTTTCCCTGCTAACATTCAGCCTGTCGCTGCAATGTCACAATGCCAGGAATTAATGCAGCTCAGGGCAAAGAGATTTGCAGAGCCAAAAGGTTGGCTGGAAACAAACTAGGTGAGGTTTTTTGAGGCGTTCCTTCAAACTAGTTCTGGAGAGAAGTACACAAGACTGAAATCCCTTTAGCAGCCGGGATGCACAAAGGTTTTTCTGCTGGACACATCATCCACTTTAATTTCATCCAGAAATACACAATTTATGTGCCTTGAGACTGCTCTGCAGAGTGAACCAGAACACAGATAAAGGAGATTCTGGGAGATTCACTGCTGAAATGGAGGTGTGATCTTTGCTGAAATCGTAATACAAAGGTTCTGAAGAATGCCAGCAAGGATGGGAAACAGAGCAGAGTCAGACACAAGTGGTATCATTTACATAGCCTAAATAAATGGCTTTTTTCCTGTTACATATGTCCATGTAGACACACATATTGTAGCATGCCGCTTTCACTTGCACACACCAGCTGAAAGAAATAAGCGCCACCTTAACTTCAAATAGATCTTTCCCAGTGTAACACAATAAATCAATATTGTCCCACGAGATGAAGTCACATAACTCAGCTGATGTCCCACACTTCTGTTTCTTTCATTTGCCTCAAAACATGCACTGGAAGGTGGAGCAAGATCAGTCTCAGACATTCTGAGGCTGCAGGAATTCTGAGACCACTTTAGCTTTTTACCATAAATGAGAAGCATGAAAAGCAAGAGTGGGGATTAAAATGCTGCTTTAGAGGAACTGTTACCTTATTTCTAGAGAGAATCATTACAAGCAAAAACATTTTCAGAACCAAACACAGGTTTCAACTTTAAACAGAAAATCCATTAGAAACCACTCCAAATATTCCTCTCTATTTAATTTTGCCCAGGAGTTTCTCCTTTCCATACATGTGGCTGTCTGCACCTAATTATTTACATCAGGGAGGATTTACCCCTGGCAGTGTTATCCATCTTGTGAGCCAGGTAAAACCTGAATTAGATTTTACTAAAAGGAGAAAGTGCTTTACCCTGCCAACACAGACCATACGCTGCAGTTGCTAGAAGGGCTTTTTGTAAGAGCCCTGATCCAAAGGATAAAGAGCCTCCTGGATAGGAACCTGTTTTTCTAGCAGATGAAAATGTTATGTATCTTGTCATTGATTTGTCATAACAGGAAAAAAAAATCCATAGAGGGGGAAAAAATTTCAAACAGGGAATTTAATTTAGATGGTGAAACAATAACAGGGCTGAAAATATTTGTATCCAGCTGGAAATCAGAGATGGCTCGCAATTGGATCAGTGTAATGAAATGTGATTTAGATGGATAACATCCAACAGGTGTAACTTAACTCCACACCGTGCTTCAGATCCTCATTTCTGTGCTGTTCTGAATATCCTGAACACCTCCCTTCCCACCTGGTGCCTCTGACTTAAACTATTCCTGCCCTGCAGAGCAGGAGAAACCCACGGAGTCAGCTATCAAAGTGGAGCTGTTGGGCAGGTAAAGGAGGGACCATCCTGCAGTTTTGTGTCTCTGTGATGGAATTCTGCCTGAGTGCTGCACGTTCACCCCAGCTCAGCCACACAGAAATGCCTGCTCCATCCCCCAGGACGGTGGGGCAGAGATTCAAAAGGTTATTTCTATTTCATACTTCAGAAGGGTATTTCTACCTCAGTATACTTCAGACGGATATTTCTACCTCAGTGTATTCAAAAGCTATTTCTACCTCAGCGTACTTCAGAAAGGTGTTTCTAGCTCAGTGTACTTCAGAAGGGTATTTCTGCCTCAGTTTACTTCAGAAGGGCATTTCTACCTCAGTGTAATTCAGAAGGATATTTCTACCTCAGTGTACTCAGGAGATATTTCTGCCTCAGTATATTCAGAAGGATATTTCTAGCTCGGTGTAGTTCAGGTTTCTCTACCTCAGAGTACTTCAGAAAGGCATTTCTACTTCATACTTCAGAAGGGTATTTCTCCCTCACTGTACTTCAGAAGGATATTTCTAGCTCAGTGTATTCAGAAGGTATTTCTACCTCAGTGTATTCAGAAGGATTTTTCTACCTCAGTGTACCTCCTTCCCCACTTTCTGTGTGGAATAATCTCTCGTTTCCTGAAAAAGACACCCATAACAGCCTGGCATCTCAGACTTTTTCAGCATTTTGGGTGGAATAGAAATAATGAGTACAACATGATTCAGAGCATACCCTGTTATTGACCCGTCTATTTTCTGTTACACAAAGGTTAAGTCTCTTTTCACGCCGCTCAGACCATCTTCCTTCATTGTTTATGTCAAACACATTCTCCCAGGCAGCTCCTGTTGACAGATCCAACTTGCATTCACAGTTTCAGATGTAAACAGACACTGCTGGCAGATATGCCAGAAGTAGGATTTATTTTATGTTCTCGCAATTAGCCACATAAAGAACATCAAAGAATGATTCCCAGCTGGATTATTAATACCGCTGCCATTATTATTGTTGTCGACGATGATTCAGAGGAATAATGAAAATGTGGATAATAAGTAGCCTGTGTGAGTACAATACTTAAAGCCTTTGAGTGTTTTAACTGTGGCATTTACACTTGCAGGAATCCAACATATCTGAAACCCAATTAAATAGATAATAGCTGCATCCACTAAAATTTGAAAAGCCATTGTGCTTGTTTACTGAGGTTGTCTTTGAAGCAAATGTAATTTGCTGTGCCTACTTCATAGGTCAAATTTTCAGGCCAATGAATAGCAGAATTTTAATTATATGGATCTGAACTTGCACAGTGTTGTACCAGCCATTATTTTTTATTTTTTTTCCAGGTGGAAGAAGTGCACTAGATCTGGTACAAGCTGTGCATGTTGCAGAGCAGTTCAGAAGATAGGGAAATCATTATTTGGTTAGCTCTTCTTTATTGAATGAAAGGGTAAGAGAGAAGGTACAGATGGGCTTGGTCCCAAATCCATCTCTTGAGGATTTGTTGATAGAATAGGTACAACCCTCTGTTTTTCAAGCTTCGTGATCCAAAACACTTGTCAGTATTTCCTGCTGCTCTTTTAATGTAAAGAAAAGAGGAGCAGGTGCTCACAGGCTGCAAAACTTTGCTTGCAGAAATTGCAGTGGAACCAACTGCAGTTCATTAGGACCAAGAACCCTAATATTTTATTATCTTCTGTGTGCGAATAGCCCTAAAAACGGCAGTGACCCTAAATGTTTATGGAGAAGAGCTAATAAATAAATGTAGGGTTACAGACAAGGCAACGAAAATATATTACTAAAGCAAACGTCATTTAAAAGTCTCATTTTTTGGTTTGGTTTGGTTTGAGTTTTTTCCATTGGACATTTCCAGGCTCTCTCTGTGCTCTCCAATAGTCAGTTGTTCACATGAGTGTTCTGAATGAAATATTGAGGCAAGTAATAAAATGGTTTCCACAGAGAAGCATCCAATATTTAGCAGCAGATAACTGGGCTGCAAGGTAGCATTTAGATCACAAGTTAATCCTAATGATGTGACTGCAAAGCTTCACAGCTGGAGCAATTTTTGTACAAAATATTCAGCTGCTCGTTTAACTGGTATTTAGATTTCATCTTCCAGAAAGAGCAAAATATATACATGAAGGAAAGGTCAAAATTCTCTCTTCCTCTGGGATTTTAGCTTTCTGTTTTTCTGCTGAAATCCTGAAACCCACTGCACGTCATTAATGCCAATAGGAGCCTGGAAAATTTGTAATTGTCCGTCTAATTCCTGTTAATTAGATAAAATTTCATTCTTCAAAAGATGAGGTTGGTTTGCATGCAAAATTTTCATCCCTGTAAGGTTCATCCATAAAGAATCTACACGAAGAATTGTGTTTTCCAGGATATGGCAAAGTGAGCAGGACAGGCAAATGGGACTTTTTTCAGCAACATAATCAATTTTCCCCATTCCTTTCCTCTTGAGTTTGACCAATGTGCAAATATCTATTAAATAACAATATACTCACTGTATATTATAAACTGAACTCTTGTTGACTCTTGATGAAGTTGAAATCCTCTTAATTTCAAATATATCTTTCCCCCTTCGGACTGACACAGTCAATCTTCTGCTTGCATTGAAATATTTATATTTACATCCACTCAGAAGCCTATCTCAGCTGTCTGGTTGCTGCAAAACGTAGTTAGAAAATTAAATCTCTATATATGTATAACTCCTTTCTTTCTATTTCCTATTCATTGGGGATCTGCCTCTCCAGCACAAAGGTTAATGAGGAATTAATTAGATATATTGGCTTGGATAGGTCTGCAACAGGATGCCTGTTTTGGATTGTCTCTCAGAATATATGAAAATGTGTGATGTTCCTGAAGGAATCCTGTCCTTAGAAGAAAAGAGCACCTGGTTCCCTTCACGTACCCTGAGAAATATCTACAGACACAAAGAATGGCATTTTATGAGCATTTTATGAGTGTTAAATCCTCTTTCCAACCAGAATGCTGCCTTGATAATTTTGTGGAGCTGAAAACCTCAAAATTTGTGGAGCTGAAAACCTTGATTTTGAGGTTTACAGCTCCACAAAATTAATCAAAGACTAAATGAAGGGAAAAGTGGAATGAAGGAGACAAAAATCAGTGTAATCACTGCAGTTTGCTCAATAGAGAAATCCAGATCCATTGCAAGGAAAGACTATTTTAAAAAGCTATTATTTTCACATAAATGTGCCCACACTTTCTCATTAAACACTTGTATCATGCACTACAGTAAGGACCACGTTGGACTGTGAGTTCCATAAATATTTAAAACACGGAAACATGATAATCCATGAATAAAATATGTTTTCTAAGAGGCTGGGTTCTCTGGAAAGTGTTGTTAAAATAGAAGCCTGAAGGACGTTTGCTAATCTCTGAGTGGAGCAGCCCGGAGTGTGTGACTGCATTGGCTCTCATGCATTTCCCAGAAACTGCTCTGAGGATTCCTTTTAATAAAGGAATAATTGCGCAGTGTGGAACACTCCAAACAGCCTGGAAAAGGTACTGAAAGGTAAGCAGTGTCCTTCACAGAGTGGAGTTAAATCTGAATTACAGTGGGCTTAAAGTAGTGCCTTCTAGAGCAAGTCCAGGAATTAGCTCATTCCTGTTTTCTTGGTGTTGCTATTGTACACAAGGAAAAAATTAAAATATTAAGTTGTTTTCACTAGCTTCTCTCCAAATGTCTCTTTTACCTAGAATTCCTCTCAATTTTAAACAACTCTCGGGATGCCTCTTTAGAATAAAATTGCATTTAAATTAATCTCAGCCCTCTTAAATCAGTATTATCAAGATTACTAAGTCCCTTTACTAGTGTAACATAGAAAAATGCAGTCAGTATTCAATATATAATATTTCCCAACTGTTTATCACACTGTTATAGCAATTAAAAGTCTATGATCAGTTATGACACTGCAGCTGCTTTGGAAGAGTATTAGATGGAAAGAAAAGGTAATGTAGCACTTGTTAGTGTTTGTGAATATGTGTCCCTGAGGTATTTTTTATTATCCCTGAAGTATTTCGACACGGAGGAAGTACTGAAGAAGGCACAAAAAATTGAAGTTCAAGAATTCCCAAGACCAAAAAGATAAAAAAGAACTGAGGCTCAGAGTGCCTTTGAAAAATCAAAGTTTCAGTGTGCTCAAAAGCATTTAAAGTTTAGTGGAAGCGTACAGGATGAGAATCTGAATAACACCATATCTTTAATGCATGGTTTCCCCTTCAGCACGACAGGTCCCTTTTCTATAATTCAGCACTCTGGGCTCATCTCAGGAAATTTGTGCCATGGAAGAGGCAACTCTGGGAGGCTGAGAGCTGACACCAAATTGCAAAATGCAGTTTAGTCCTAAAATCCTCAGACTGGAGCTCAGTTTCACTCCTGCAATTGTTCAACAAATTTACATTTCGTAGCCATCTATCCTGCAGACCTTGGCATGAGAGAGGCTGATTTTATTCTGAAGGAAACGTGATGTTTCTTTGACCTCAGCTCCTGCCGATAGATTTTCTTGGCAGATTTAAAGGCTGCCCCTTCTGGTGCAAAAATAATAAATAGGCTAAGCCTCTTAAATTACACAGAAATTCTGCCGTGCCTGTTGAGGTGAAACTTCCGGAGATAGATGTTGGTTTTGTTTTATGATTAGAATCCCAAAGACGGCTTGTCAGCAGGGCTAAAAATATTTTGATTAAATTTGGAGTTATGCAAGTACTTTTCTTAAGGTGCCGACACAACTTAGTTCCAAAGATTTGGTCTTTAGCTCAGAAAAAGAACTAATATTTAAGAATTAGTGACTTTGTGACCTAGGACTACTGTCTGAAAAGGAGCTATCTTATGAAAACATATGTCCACTGGAATAAAATGTTTTCTGAGGGAAGGACGTGATTTGTTGAGGAGCACGCAGTGCTTGTGAGAGTGTGGAGAATTAGAATGATATTCAAATAAATCAGCATTTTTTGGATGGCTGTACTTGCTCATTTATTAGGGGATTGTGGGAGAGACTCTCAAATTCCCTTCAGCTGTGCCTGCCTGGAAAGTACTTCATAAGCAAACCAGGAGTGAGACAGGAATGATGTAATTCACTTTTTTCAGTGATGAAAAATGCTGAATACTTTCCAGAAATGTACGGATAACATTTCAACGTGTCTGCCTTTCCTCTCTCAGGGTTTTATACACAGGAGAAGTTTGTGTTTCAGAGTTCTGACTGTCCCTGCATCCTCCCGTGGTTCCCACAGATGCTGTGATTTCATCAGGAGTGAAGGATGGGCATGGCAAAACACAAAGAGGAGGTTTTAAGAGGAATACTCTCTCCTGTAGTGAATCAAACAATAGAAATGTTTTGTAATTCACAGAAAAAACCAATGGTTACAGTATTGTTATGGCAAATACTACTCATTTAAATTTTTTTTCTATTATGTTCAGCAAGAGTCAAGTTAATACTTCAATTCACGCATTTATTTTATGCACGTTTTAAGGTTTTGGTGGATTTCCTTTACAATTTAAGAACACCTCTCATTTTCCAAAGACTCTGAACAAAAGAGAGTGCATCTCATGCATGGAAAATAATTTCATAAAAGTGTTACTACACAGTGTTTTGTATGTTTGCTGAAAAAAATATCTTACAAGCAGTAGAAGTAAGATAAAGGCACAAAATTGATGTAGGAATATTGTCTTTTAAGTTCTGTTTTCAGTGCTCCTTTCTACACCCTGTCATATTAGACTCCAAGTGTCACTGACAGAGGTGGGTAAAACTATCTTTTTCTGTTTTCTGTATTTTTAATAGAGAAACCTCATGCTTTTCTAAGTTTGCTTACGTGTCGAGATATGACTCTATCATTAAACATGCATTTTGAAATTAGGAGTTTCTAGAGAAACCCCAAAAAGTATTCAAAAGCAGTTGCATAGCCTTGAAAATTCTGTTTTCACCAACTCACATCTTCATTTTGCCTCAGGACCAGAACATGTTAATATCTCATGAAATATTTTCTTTGAGTAAGGGGCATTGTCAACATGGAAAGCTGAGAAATATCTATTTAGATGTTCAGTGTGAATTTCTAATTTTGACGCATGTAAGGCTTTTGATTACTTTCTGGTTTAAGCTTAGCCATTTTTTACAAAGTTTAAAAATGCTGCAGAGCCCAACAAACTTTAAAAAAAATGGAGTTTGACTTCATAAATAATTTAAACAGAAGGTCTGAAGATTTTTAAAAATATTTTGGGAAAAATCCTGTTGCAATTATTAATTGTATTGAAAAATTGTGTCTCAAAGTAGTTCCTCTCTGAGGCATTGAAAGATAAGTTGAATCTTTATCTTCTTTTCTGCTTTCAAACATGCACAAAGCCAAGTAGGTATGTGAAAGGGAAAAATGCAGTGAAGTCTACATATACATTAACATGTAACAGATTTGTTTGATTTAATCCCATGAGCATAACACCACATTTTCAGTGAGTACCTACAAATTCCAAGCTGACAGCACTGCGGTTTTTACCTCCTATTTTTTTTTCATGAAATGGCAGAGTGATGACACACCTTTCTAAAGCATGAATGCAACTTTCTGAGTGCAAAATCTCCTATCTTTTAATGACATTTGTGGTCAGAACTCTTGGATATATTTGAAAATGCCAGCATGTATTCCTAACATGGCTAAAGATGGCATCCTTAAGATGGTTATATTTAAACCTCATTGCCACACAGCAAGAATTTCATAATATTTGAAAGATAAAAAGCATAAAAAGAATTTCATATTTCATAAGAGCAGAATTTCATAATATTTGAAAGATAAAAAGCATAAAAAGAATTTCATATTTCATAAGAGCAGATAGCTGGAAATGATTCACCATATGATTCACCCCATCCATCTCCAGTCACCTCACACGTACATCAAAATTTCCACACCCAAAGGATGAGATGTACATTAATGTAAATCAAGGCAAGTGCCAGCGTAACAAAGCTCTCAGACAGCCATCATTTAGCTCCTCATCCTAGAGCACAAAGCTGCACTTTGGAGTTTTGTTCTTTGTCTTCAGAACATTTTGTCTTGAGACGCTGTGGCACATCCATCACTGCCATTGCTATGAACAGACTGGATAAACATCTGTCAGAAATTCTTCAGCTGCCTTTGGTCTTGCCTCGTGGCAAGAATTGGATTAAATACTTTCACCAGGCCCCTTCCAGCCGTGGATTTTTGCATCTATCTTTCAGGATCTTGTTGAGTACCAATCGGCAAATTTCTGATGGGTAGGGCTTTGGCAGAATGGACAAAACTCTTACATCCTGATTCTAAAAACCAGTCCTCCAACCCTGAATATTTAAGCTGTTTGGAGCCTATGGGTGTAAGGGTGGTAAATAAAAAGGAGCAGCAGAGTTTGTTTTGTTTAAAATAGCAGTGCCTGCTCTTCCTGTCACATCCTCGTGCTGCTCCAAGATGTGCCAAACAAACATTTTGGAGCTGCCATTCGCCCAAGTGAGTGATGCCTCTCAGTGAATGAGGTTCTCCTATCAATAATATTAATATAATCAATAATCGAAAATAACTCTGTGGCTTTCTAGACATACATTCTAATTAAAGCTTTTCAAGAAGACGGATCTGCTAGAGCCACTTTCCCTCAGCTCTAAACCTCTGCTGAGTTCTCTTGGACACACTTTTCCTCAAACCCGTTATTAACTTTCTTCCCGTTATTAACCGATCTTCCTTTGAAAGTTATTTTTACAGCAGCCCTAAGAGCCGTGGTATATCTGATTCCTTCTCACACCAAGGCTGCTCCTTTCCAAACCAGACCCAGCAGCCACTGAGATTTGTCTCTGCAGGTGCCTGAAAGCTTTTAGATGAGAATTCCACGGCCAAACTTCTCAGGGATGACAGCCCAAGCCCTGGAAGTAAAGAGAAGCTTTGATCATTTCTGAATTAATCAATGGTTTGGGGATTTGTTGCTTTTTAAAAAAATTTATTTGGTAATAGATTTAGATTCAAATCAGTACTTCATATATTATGCTCAGTTCTGATTGCAGTGTGAACCCAAGTAGATAAAAACAAAATAAACATTGCATTCAGACTCAGAAAAATGCTTTTTCCTGACTGATAGGCACCAAGCCAGCAGTCAGGAAAAATATGTTAAGTACACTGTGTGAACTCAGATTTGCTGCCTGGCTCTGGCTGACTGCACCAGCACAGGCTGCAGCTGCATAAACTGATTTAACGAGCACATAGACACATCAGCTCTGATTTCAGTGCCGTTGGATCAGATAGATGAGGACAGCATCCACGAAGGAATTTTTTCACCATTAATTCCTGGGGCTGATATTTAGCAGTTGTGATTGACAAATAAAACTCAGACAAAATGTGATTACCAGAAATTGAACAGAAAATATGGGGGAAAAAAAACCTGAAATAGTTGTTTGGAGCAGAAACAGGAATCCAAATTTCACTTACTAGAATTTAGAACCTAAATTATTAGACCAGAGAGAGAGAGAGTAAATCAATGTATTCCCTCTTCCCCCTCTTTGGTCCAACAAATATTGAATAATTTCCAGCGAAGGAGAACATTTTTGATGTGGACAAATAAAAAGGGCAGAACTTCAGCAGTGGCAGCTTTGATACTCCAGGGTGAGATAAACAGGATTTGGAGAATCTAATTCTTGGTGGGAGACATCCCAAAGCATAAATACTTCTCTTGCCTGAGCCTGGATCCCCTCTGTTCACTTATCTGTGAAATGGAGATTATTTTCTTCTTTTGTAAAAAGATGTGAATGTTCTAATGTGTTTATTTAGCAATTTATTTTTAGCCCAGGGAAAAACTGAAAGAATTTTAGTCAGAATTCTTGATCTTGCCTCTTCATGCCTTCTCCTACTTCCATTTTTGTTTCTTTGAAGATAAATTGGTGTCATTTCACTTGTTCCTTTCCTGCCAAAGACAAATTACATCATTTTCTTTTTATTTCTTTATCTTTTGTAGCCCAGAGAGATTCCCCAACTTCTTAAGCAAATTATATTTTTTCACTTCTTTTTTTTTTTTTTCCCGCCGGGGTGCAGTTTATATATCGAGATACTTTAATCCGGATGTCTCTTAAAGTAAAGTTTCTGGATAACTTTAATAATTGAGTTAGGACTTAAGGGACTAACCTCCGCCATGATTTACATCAGAATGACAGCAGCATTAACACTGCTGATAAATTCCAACGTTTCACAGATAAAAATCTGTCTTCACTTATATCAGAATTGTATCACCTCTGCAGTAAAATAAGAAGTTCTCCCATCTTTTTTTCTTCACTATGTTCACTTTTTTTTTCCTCCTGTTTAATTTACATCTTCTATTTTATTTAACAATGAGGGGAGACCTCATTGCAGTTCCAACTTCTCTGAGAGGGGAGGAGGAGGTTCTTAGAGAAGTGATTATCAGTTCTTAGAGATTCTTTTGCTCAAGAATTGGTACATCTGTGCCAAATTCTTGCTGCTTTTCAAGCCAGGAATCACTGGCTCTACTTGATTTTTGAATCAAGAGATTCAAATCTGAATGAATTCAGAGACTCGTGGTTCAGGGAATTAGGGCAGTAAATCCTGTCCTGATTACAATGGGTAAGAAAAACAAACAGGAAACTTTGACTAGGGAGAAAATCAGACAGCCTTTTGAATTGAGGGATGTAATTAGGCTCATTAAGGACTCATTAAAAACTAATTGTATCTGACACATACTTGAAGCACTCATGCAAATGGAGTTGTTCAAAGATGAATATTTCTCACCTGGTTATCTTCAAAGGTTCGTGCACTTCACTCTACGAAAAGATACACTTCAGCTCCCTCTTAGTTGGTTGCGATCTTAAAAACAAAATAATTGCAAGCTGAGGTGGAAGGAATCAGAGGAAGTCATTCAGATATCTTCTGTACTGAGTTGGATCAATTGGCACATTCCTGGTAGACATCAGCTCAGAGTTTTGGAGAAAGGAGAACTGCAGCTTGTCTCGGTGCCGAGAGGGAGCAGGCGAGCTCTCCCCATATTAGAAACTACTGACATTTCTCACCCATAATGAATTATAAAAGCTATACTGAGTACCTATTCATTTCTGGGGTTCTTTTTAATAAAAATGGTCATCATTTTTAACCTCTTCCACTAATAAGCAAACCAATCTGATTACTCCTCACCAGGGTGTGATCTGCTTCCACAGAAAGGAACAAAAAGGCACAGATATAGGAAACCATTTAACAGAGGTAAAACACGCCTGAGTTTTTCATGGTTTTCAGCTAAGTTGCAGAACTATCTCCAGCATTTTAACTTCCTTTGTGCTAAGCTCTAAGGAGGATGTGTTGGGCCAGAGGGGACTCGAAGGTTCTGGTAAAAGCTGTAGTACCTCACAATGGAATTAATTCTGGGGGAAAAAAGGCTTTACATGCAAACTCTGAGAGAATAGTGCTCTGTGTTCCTCTGTTACAAGCCTTTGACCAAAGTTCACCTGCTGCTTCTGAAAAGCAGAAATAAGAGGTTGTTGTGATGTTTTACGCAGAAATCCAACAGTTTCCAGGAATGCTCCTGGTCCCTGAGTGGGGAACATCTTTCCAAAGGGCAGTCAGTGCTACTGAAGCAGCCACTGCTCTCCGTGTTGAGGACTGACCTCGAAAATAAGATTTTGGCCCTCTTGGTGCTGGGAATGAATTCCTCACCGTGGCTGCTCTCGGGAGAGTCACTTAGCACCGTGAGCTGTGTCCAGCAGGGACAGCAGACCTGGGGACTCAGAGAGAGTTCTGTGCTAGGGATGTCCCATCTGACCGCTCAGCAAAGGAATTTACACTGTAAATTCACAGTCCCAGCTGTATCTACACTGAGCTCACAGCGAGAGCAGCCCCTGGCACTCCTCAGATGGTGACAATCGTCTGTACCTGCCAGAATTTGACTTAAACCCTCTGACGCTGAGAGAGAGGCTCTGTACCCCAGATCAGACCTTGCGATGAGGATTAACTCCAGGTTCCAGTGAGAAAAAGCTTTGAAAAAGACAAGAACTATAGTTAAACAAAATATTGATGTTTTTTCTGTACTCAGAACCATTGGAATGGTTTGTTTAACTATGATTCTTTTGTTTCTTTTCTTTTACATTCTAATAGTTATATTAAAGTGTTATATTTTCCACCATGTTGAAAATTATCATTGATTAATTTTTCCTTGTCAACAGGTGGGATCATAAGGTTTTCTTAAAGAGGTTTTTGTTCTGAAACATTTGTGACTAAACCTATACTGAATTTTGATTTTTGTCCTAATGAAGTTAGCTAGGAGAGACTCAAATAAGTACAAATTGTTCTTCGCATCACACTCTTGTCCCGAGAACATCATATATGAATAAGTTTCTAGATTATTAAACAGCCTGAACTCCCTACGTGATATTTCAGTTGTTATGCAGTTTATCCCTAATTTTCTTTCCCCTTGTTAGATTTTTGTGTCCTTAAGCCTCTTGCCTGCCTGACTCTTGCACAGCTCAGTTTCCCTCTGAATGTCCCGACTTTCTCACAAATTTGTGAGAAAAAAAATCTGTTCCACAGCGATTTGTGGAATTTATTAACTGTCTGGCACTCCTCACTGGGCTGCTAATCTCGGGGGAGAGTCAGATGCTGTTCCCAATTATAAATGTTCCACAAAAAACCTGCACCGAGGTCTTTATCTGACGGCAGATGAAGTCTCAATTATGAGCAATAAAGTTCTGATCAGCCAGGAGGTAACACTTGATGAATATGGAGCAGGGCAGTCGATGAAAGAACATTATGGCAACTCACAGAAAGAGTACTTAGAATGCTGTTTAAATGCAAGGAAAAGCTTATTCTTCATTACTCAACAGATTTCTGTCTGTCCTATTAGTGGCAGAACTCTCTTCTTCTTTCTTGCAGTTTTTTTCCAGTTTGTCTTGGATACAAAAGGACTATGTTGTGGGAATAATGAAGGATCTTTGTTTAAATGCAAGGAAAATCTTCTTTTTCACTACCCGACAGATTTCTGTCTGTCTGTCCTATTAATGGCAGATCTCTGCTCTTCTTTCTTGCAGTTTTTTTCCGGTTTGTCTTGGGTACAAAAGGACTATGTTAGGGGAATAATGAAGGATAAGATGTTGAAAGAGGTACAGCACAAAAGTCAGCAGAATCAAATAAAATAGAGATGGACAGGATAAATTTTAGATTTGATTAGAATGTATTGGTGAAATGACTGCTTGGAAGAAAGTGAACTACAATGTTCCTTTATAGATTGGGTATAATTCTAAGCCAGGAAATAGAAAACTCCCACTCCTGCTGTGTTTCCAAAGTACTGAGGGGCAACAACAGAATTTGGGGAGACAAGAGAAGAAAATCTGTTAGAATTTTAAAATTTAAAATTTAATTTGTTTCGAATTTTTTTTGTTAGAAGAAAATATACGTTTAGCAGCCTTGCTGGTTTGGTAGATGGGGGAGAGCAGTGAGTATTGGCTACAAGGCTTTCCACACCAACTCCCATAGGATATTTATAGAGAAAATGATGAATTTTGGGTTGGATGGACAGACAGGGGTTGGTCTGAACATTGCCTTGGTAATCTGACACAATGGACATGGCATAGAAAACATAAAAGAAAGAAACATGAAAGGCAGAAGAGCCTAGAAAATATAAAAGAAAGAAATACAAAAGGCAGAAGAGCCTTCAAGAGTGGGATAAGGAAAGAAAGGGGCTAAGGGAGAATGGAAAATCTGTGGTACAAATGAGCACAAAATGGATGCAGGTCCCTGAAATGAGGGTGCAAACATTGGATGAAAAGGAAATAAACTGGTGAAGAAAACACACACAGATAAATAGTCATCATTATTTACTTACTGTACAAGAGGAAGTCACAGAGTTTTGCTCAGCATGCTCATAGCAAGGTAAGGAGCAGGCTGGAGAGGAGGCAGGCACTGCAGAGACAGCAAATCCTTCCTGTCAGGCACCATTTATGAGTTATGTTATGGCTCATCAAGTCCAAGGCAAAGGGAGGAAGAAGATGTTTCAATCCTGGCTGGGGCCCTTGGGTGCCATCATCATAATAAGACTTAACAATTTTAATAATAGCCATTACAGTTGGATTTTTCCATCAAACTGTGAGATTTCTGGGCTCTAGGAGAGCTGGAAAATTCATCATGAAAATGCAAGCTCTGTGTGCTTCAGCTCACCTTGATTTGATTGAAAACTGACATCCTCTACAGGCTCTCACTGTTCCTAAATTACTGAGGAAGGAATAAGAGGGAAAAGTCAAACTTCTCTGCATGAAGAGGAATGAAAGTTTAGCAGGTCTCAGGTGGTTTTGCAGAAGCCTTTTTTTCCTTCCTCCTGAAGGAAATCAGCAGAGCATTCACACAGGTCAGAGTGCTGCACGTTCAGACTGTTTAAGTGTGTCTCTTAATGAATAAAGAGTGATTTATTTGTGCCTGGAAAAGGGAATTTACTAATTACAATGGACATGCTTCAATTTCTTCTAATCAATAAATGATGAATGTGACATAAGCTATCTGTGATGGGTGCCACAGTAAAAATAACTGTAATTATTTACAGTTATTTAATTAATAACTGTAATAACTGCCACAGTAAAAATTTCTTCTGTCTTCACTTTAAATATTAAGACAAATCCTGGTGCCTTGAAAATACTGAAGTTCAGCAAAACCACACTGAGCTCCATGCAGTGAAGCAGTGCTACTTACAAGCACTTTGAAGTAAATCAATAATTTTTTTTCCAAAACATCCATGTCACTGAAAAGCTCTTGCCACTAAGAGGTTACAAAAATCCCCTCAAAATCTTCAAAGACTTCAGGCATGAGAAGTGAACTTTGCAGCTTGCACAAAAGGAAAGAGGTCAAGACTTTTTCAGTCACAGGCATCTCAAATCTGTCCTTGACCATGGAAAAAGGCTGAAGCTGTACCTTCAGCAAGGACATATCTTTCCCCTCAAGAGGGGCCAAGTTTCCTTCTGCCCCTGTCCCTGCCGGGCTCTGTGACCTGGGGGAAATCACTGAATTTATTGTTGGTACCGTAAGGAGCCTCACTGCAAAATAAAGAAGGCAGAGCTCGACTCTTCTTGGTGCCAGGAAATGGACAGGGTGGAATGTGAACAAATCAAAAATAGAGGCAATTGTTTTAAACATTATAACTACTTTTTATATATATATATATTATATTTATATTTATATTTATATTTATATTTATATTTATATTTATATTTANNNNTTTTTATTTTTATATATTTATTTTATTTTCATTTTATTTTATTTTTATTTTTTTACTATGAAGGTGGTCACACACCAGGGCAGATTGTCCAGAACCTTTGTGAAATCTCCATTCTTGGAGATTTTCAAAACTCAGCTCTATAGTAGGCTCTAAAACTCAGCTCTAAATCTAGTTCCCAAATAGAGCTGCATTCACACCCCTGCAATTCTGTGCTTCTGTGATTCTGTATTCAAAGGAAGTCTTTTGTGGCTGGGGGACAAAATAAGTAGGCTGATAGGTAAAGAAATGAGATGCTGAAGAAAATCATCAATTTAAAAAAAAATCATATTCTCACTGCACTTGATTTGCATGCAGTTGAACTAAGGCATTAAAGAGTTGTCAGAAGAAAATATTCTTTAGTAGCTCATTGCAGGAAAACATCAAGAGCAAATTTACACACATCCATCCAACAAGCTGCTAATCTATGTTCATTAACCATCAAAACAGTATTTAATGAGTTTGGCTTTTATCTGCACCTCTGGATTCCACCTTGAGGGAAAAAGTTTGTTCTTCTCGGTGTATTTATTGGCTGTTTGGAATGAGAAAATTCAAGAACTCTCTGAAGCACCTAGGTAATGCTCTCTGCCTGGAGTCTGAGCAATCTCAGAGGGCTCTGGAGAGAATTTAAATATTTGGTGGCTTCCAGTATGTCTATACCTCTTAATAAAATGGCACCAGGCAACAAATCCAAACACTAAATGCATGGTCAGCAGCACAGTGCAATTTTAAAACATTCTCAAATTCTTTTCGGTGTCATTGTTAACCTTCTCTAAAAGGAAACTTGGAAATCATTTGGGGAGCAAATTCTGGGTCCTGCTAGTAATGGATATTGCTGATAAGGACTGATAAATCCCAATATGGACTGATGGCCTTCTGGCCTTTGTTGGCATTTGTCTGACATTTAAAACGAGAAGTTGTCCAGGATGATATTTGTCTTTGCATCTCTGGTTTATAATGTGCTTGCTTTTAATGATGTCTTAATCATACATGGAGCATCAAGATCCTGGTATGCAGATACTACAAAATAATTCTAATTACTGTGATGAAATATTATAGTTGTGTATTTGAGTTAAATTAAACACTTTGTGCCCGTTTCAGTAAACAGTGTACAATTATAAGGATTTCTCAAATCTCATTATGTAAACTGATTATGAACATAAGAAAGCAGCAGGGAATTGCAGTGTAATGATCTTCTTCCTGTTAATGAGTATTGTTATTTGTTAAAAATAGTGCTGGTTTCAGCTATTCTGTGGCTCTGTTCTTTGGCCTTCCACATCAAATAAAAAATGCTCAATTAATTTAAAAATATGGACAATTCCAAAACCAACACACAAGGCTAATGAATAAGAGGACATAGTTTTATTTAAATACTAATTCAGATTTTAATTACAGCTAAGCCTAGATGCATTCATATGTCCAAACACAAGCACAGGCACAGAGCACACAAATGTTCCACCAGGTTAGCATTTTTACAATTCTTTTTTTCTTATGGGTGTTCTGTGTCTGAGCTTTCTGTGTCCAACTTCTTGAGACGTCCCAGTCATAACCCATTGCCTGCTGTCCCTGAAACCATCGAAGTCTGACAGATGAGGTTAAATTAATAATTTTGGCGTGCTTCGGGCGTTAGCCTGCGCTAAAAAATTCTCAGATAGATATAGAAGTGTTCAGGAGGTGTCTGGATTGGAATATGGGTCAGGGTGATTGTGGTGGTGCTGCGTTGATGATCCTGGAGGTCTCTCCCAACCTTAAAGATTCTGTGTTCCTGCGGTGTGGCTTTTATTTTTCTAATATCATGAAATAGTGAATGGGATTTGCAGGAAAGGGAGCATTAAATCTGTGAATTAAGTAGGAAATGGACCACATGAAAAAAAAACAGTTTGCTGCGCATTAAACTTTTTCTGATCGTGCAACGTTTAGGAAATTTTGGCTCAGAGGAAATGCACTGAAAGCTCTCTCTGTTTACACAATGTAAATATTTTCTGTTTCAGTCCCACTTTCAGTTTCAATGGGAAAAGGCTTATAGTTAGGAAGACAAGTTAAACAAGTTTCAAAAAAAGCAATGTAGCCAGAAAAAAGTTACATTTTTGGTCAGAAAGGGGTTGACAGAAATTTATTTGTGGTATCAGAAGACAGGAAGGCAGAGTGGAGGGTAAAAATAAGTTTGAAAAGAACTCAAATTCTCAAAGACAGGTAAGAGCCAAGAGGATGGAAAACGAGACAAGTTCTATTCATGTAAAGTTCTATTCTTGTTGAAATCGATTTTTTCCCAGTTTTATAAAAACAACCAATGGTAATTAGGTGTGACTAATTGCATGTTACTTTAACTACTGTGTCTCGACTCACGAGTTCTGCTCATCACAACATCTGCAAAGCCACACAGGTTTGGGAGCGCTCGCTGCTTAAAACTCTACACTGGCTGCTAAATTAATGAAATGGAGATGCTGTATAAATTCTTGCAGCTATTAGAGAAATGTAATTATTGAAAAGATATTGCCAAAACGTAGAGAATTTGCTGCACGAGCACCGGGGAAATGAAATCATTTTGTTGAGTGTCTGTAACATATCACTCTGCTGCTTCCGAATTGCCTCAGAGCCATCAGTGCAGTGACTGATGTTTCAATGAACAGTAGATTTTCCAAATTCTCACTTAAAATCGCTTGGATTTCCACTGTGGGAAGGGTATTTCAGAATGCCTGTCCTCTGAGTGTTGGAAGCTGTAAATTGACTGTCAATATTACTGTATTTGTATTTATCTAGTTTCTGTTTTCCTCAGACCATTATTAATTAACATGAATTAGTCTTCTCCATCTCTCATGTGTAGTCCATGAAGTTTTAGGGATTTACCCAGCTGATCAAATCAAAAGGTTAATTAAATTAAATCAAATTAAAACTTAAAGGCTTTCTGTTCCTCCAAACTGTTGAACAGACTTTCTCTGAGCTCCATGCCATGAATTCATCTGGTTTTTTTCTTTCTTTATTTTTTTTTTGAGAATCAGAACTCCAAAAGACAATTTGCTAGTTCCTCATATGAATGTCAAGCCTTGACACCTTGTCAGGATATCTGCTGTCATATTGACCCAGAAATACTTTCTTTTCTCAATCCCACATCACAGCAGGACTTACAGAGGGACGGCAAATTCAGAGTCCCCATCTGACCTACAGTGCCTCCAAATCTTTCCGTACTTCTGTATTTTCCAACTGGCAACTCCTCAGCTTTCATCATTAATATCTCAGTGGAGGTATTTTCCTTTTACAGTGTGAAATTTCGTCGTGTTTCTGTCTTTGAGACATCTAATCGACAGAATGAACGGAGTCTTTACAAAAATGCTGATTTTTATATTGCACGGGAGCTTTGATGGGTGTGGAGATGAAGGTCTGTGTGATCTGTCACCGCTGCTGCCGTGCAATTCTGTGCTCTGGGGTCACTCTGCTCCAGCAGGAAATTCAGACAAGACAATCTCATTTTGGTCCCTCCCAACCTGACCCATTCTGCGATTTTGAAATTCTCCCTGACTGCTCTGTGTCTTGAACAAATGCCATCAGGACACTTTTTTTTTTTTTTTAAATAATTACTCTAATGAAACTATTAAAGAAAAAAACTTCAGAATTGTAGCAAAACCGTGTGCTAGCGCAGCAGCTCCTATCGCAATGCAATGTAAATATTTTTTATTTATTCAGCCTGTTTCTTGCTTTCTTTGTTACTCACATAAGAATCCTCGTGATCTCTGGTTCCACTCACAGTTTTCCTTCTTTATTCATATTTATCTCTTTTATTTATTCGTATTTATCTAATATAGCTCTTCTATTAGGTGTACACTGAATGGTGAGTTCAGAGCTGCTGTATTTCTCGTCTAGAAAAGATGCACTGTTCAAAGAGGGAGATACGAGAATAATGTGTGGCATATTTCCTGAATAGTTTATTTTATACTGCAGTGACTCAGAACTCATGGTATAAGCAAGAAAACCTCTACAGATGCCTCAAAACTGGATGGTTTTGTCTTTTCTGCCTTTTTTTTGGTTTGGTTGGTTGGTTTTTGGTGGGTTTTTTTGTTGGTTACTTGGGTTTTTTGTTGATTTTTTTGTTTTGGTTGTTTTTTGGGGTTTTTTGTTCATTTGTTTGTTTGGTTCTGTTTGGTTTTTGTGGTTTTGGGGGGAGTTGGTTGTTTGGTTGGTTGCGGGTTTTTTTGTTGTTTGGTTGGTTTGGTTTCTGGGGATTTTTGTTTTGTTTTTTTGGATTTTTTGGGTTTTTTTGCTTGATGTCCACCTGCATGGCACAGTCATTAAAAATTCCTGACTCATGAATACTGGGTCAATAAACAGGACATAATTTGAGTTTTTAAAATCTTATTCTTAATTGTTTCTCTTCCTTCATCAGGAATTATGTAAGATTTAATAAAATATAAGTGTAACCAACAAATGTGGTTTGAGGTCTCTCATTTGTGTGGGGTTTTTTAAAAGAATCAAGGAAGCAAAGTCTAACCCACACCTGCTTTGAAAATCCCATTTTTAGCAAGATCAGTAAAGTTAAGAACTCTTTGTGACACACCAGCGACAAGAGCCATCCCTTGGTGCTTTTAAGGACTTGATATGAAAAGATCTGGTTTAATTTGGATTAAAAAATATCCCCTTTCATTTTTTTGTTGCAGGATGTACCAATAAGCAGCAATGGACAATCATTCTGAAATTCCTCGATAATCTGTTTTAAATACTATTTATCTCTACCTCTACAGTCTTACTCGCCCACTTCTAGAGCCTCTTGTCCCTGAGTCTGCAATAATAAATTCACTTAATAAAAAAGGCAATAAGTAGCTGTCTTGTTTATGATGTGATTATCAGGAAGGGCATATTTTATATAAATAAAATTGCTGGGAATATTTCTGTACTAATGGAAGATGTCTTGTAATTTAATTTTCATTTCATAATTTAATTCCTCTCCGCCCAACATCCTTAAAACTATATTCATAACTTTGTAGGCTATGCAATACCTTCATACTGAAAAATGTCAAAGAACACACCACATTTTTTTCTAAACTGTTTTGGAGGTTTTTTGAGGAAAAAGGATTTTTAGAAAATTTAACTTTCAAACTAAATTTTTGTTTCTTTTCATTTACAGTTTTATTAATGTGTTCTTGCCTTTGATATTTTAGTATGCTCAGTATATTTATAGATAAAGGAAATTTTTGAAATAGTAATGCTTCAACACATTAACTATATGCCAAATAACAGCTCAAACTTATCCTCAATAATCAAAATGTTGTCAAATAGCCTAAGGCAATGTAGAACATATTTCCTAGAATGCAGAAACAATTATTATTGAAGTTTATGTCTGTCCTAGCAGCTTAATTATGAATATATGCAATTATTAATACTTGGGTAATGGATGTTGTAGACTAAGAGTAAAGGTTCAGATTTTTTTTTCAGAAATTTTTATATCAGTTTTTCCTCACGTGCTGAAGTGAATGAGGCCTGAATCCTCCACACACACCATGGAATCATTGCTTTTTAAATCCTCATCTGGGACTTCGAGACACCTCTGCTCCTGATGGATTGTGCTGGGGATAGAGCCCAAAGGAAACTGAAATGCAGAATTCTATCTACAGACTGCTTTGGGCTCTGTTGCTTTTATTAGTCAGTAAAACCTCAGTTGCATTTTTAGATTTGGTATCCAGATGTCTATCCTGTGACCTGGAGGTTTGATCCCAAAATACACAAAATTTCTTTACACCAATTAAAGCGTTTCTTTTTCAGAAAGAAAATCATTTTAAACACTGTATCGCTGCAAATTCTTCTTTGTAAATTATATGGTATTTTATTCCACATTTAAATATTCAATATATTCCCACAGATTCTTTACAGGATATTTTGAGATCTGCGAGACTGAAATAGAGTTTAAGAAACTAGGCTCAAAATTCCCACTTAGCCACAATTTATTCCCATCTAAGAATAACAGTCATTTGGAAAAAAATTACCCATGGAACTGCTTCAGATTTTTTTTTTCATAGAACATAAATCAGTGTATTACAATTGCTCTCTTTTCAGTTAATTTGAGTAATTTTGAGTGTTTGAGATGGATAATACACATTACACACAGGACTAAAGATAACTTGCGCTGTATATTGGGGTGGGTGAAGACTTGGGGTTAGTTTGTTGTTCTTCTGGGTCAGGTGTTTTGTTCAAAGGGAATTCACCAGAAAAGGGTGAGAAACAGTCAGAACTCCAGCACTGCCTGCAGCCAAGGCAGAGCTCTGAAATGTGTTTTACTCCCAAATATTTGTTTAAAAGTGAACTCCAAACCAAAAATCTGCACCTTGTAGGGATGGAGAAGGATTAGCTAATTAGCTCTCTCCTTTGGATTTAATTTTTAAATATCTTTGCATCCCTGAATGTTCTTTGAAATATAAGAGGGGAAAAAATTGTAAATTAGCAAGAGATCTATGTGATGTTTTTAATTTGGGTGCAGCCAGGGTGAGCTGCACATGTCACATGAAAAATTCCATATACTGAAATATGGTGATGCTGAGGACCTAAGTGTAGAACATTTTGGGGAATTTAATCTCAACAAAACCTTCAAAGATTTTATGGATTCCTCAAAGCAGTTCACACCACATGGGTTTAAAAATGAAGAGCCAAACCAGCATGTTTTGAGGGATATCAATAAATTCGTGCTGTCAAGAATTCATAGTTTTTACTGTATGGGTTCATAGTTTTTCCTGTACGGGCCACAGTTTTATCATAGAAAATTTATAGTGCCGTTTGTAAGAGATGGCCCTTTATTAAATGGAAAAATGACCCTTTCAGAAGAATCTGGTGTCCTATAACCCAAAGATAAGTCTTGGAAATTTTTCTTGGTCCAGCACTGTGTGGTACAAACGGACAGGGAGAGCCCTGGAGAGATACAAACTACTGGAGGTAAATACAAGTGGAAAATTAAAATATTTTTGAGAATTTCTCCATGAAAAGTATTTTCTTTCTCAGAATTCAGTTATCCCTTGGCTTAATTATTGAAAACAGGATCATTTCTCCACTTTAATGTTCATGTATCTGACCTTTAAAATAAAGGTAAGATATTTTCCATTTCTAATTGTAACGTGGAGGTCTGGAAAAGTCCAAAAGGTTAGGGAAGCAACAAGAAAGCTGAAAAAAGTCATTTGAGGAGGTTATGATGCCTTGAGCTAGAAGCAAAAGGTTTGTCTGAAATCTGGAGAAAGTTGCAGAGGCCTTTGGATCAAACATGGCAGCAAAAAAATCCTTGGGAGATCTGAGACAAATGGAGAGAGCTTTTGCATTTCTGACCAAGGAAGGACAGGATGGTTTAGCTGAGGACTAAAACACCTCCACCAAGGGAATAGCAGTGCCCAGACCCTGCCATTAAATGCACAAGATGATCATTACCATTTGCTCTCTGTTTGTGAAAGAGAGGATGGCTTCGAGTGGAGTGTTTATATTGTGCAGGTTTAATAAGTTTTCAAAAGGTTAAATATCTGTATTTGAACCCAGAAATGGAGAACAAGGGTGTTTTATGTACCTGAATACCATGCATTGCATGTTTGTAGGAGAATCCATAGACAAGGTCTATAATATTTATTTTCATGTCACTTTGCAAAATGAAGAACCGATAACAAAGGAAATATTAATGTCCCTGAATACGGAATATGGCTGGAATATTAAACAGAGAATGCTGCTATTAAACTCTGCAGAAAGATCACAGGAGCTTCATAAACTATCAGAATGTAACCTGCTCTGGTGCAAGAAACCTAAAACCTTTTTTAAACCTAAAGCTAAACATGGGAAAATCTTCAGTCTCAAGCTTCCCTAGAGCCCTCAGGCTACAATCAAGAATAATCAAATATATACACCCTAAAAACAGCAGCCTGGCTGCTCCCAGGTGCACATCCCCAGTTCAAACCATATCTTCCCTCAGGTATTTTGGCAGTCCAGTTTAATTGACTTTGTGACTCCTGCACAAACGCTAATGCAGATTCAGGGCTAACCCAAAAGCAGTGAGCACAGGATATGTATTTCCACAGGATATATTCATATATTCTCAGCTGCCTGCCTGTTTTCGCTCTGTCACAGGAATTCACCACATACGAAACTTGTGTTTCCTCGGCAAACCTGAATTAAGCCAGCAAAAGAATTCAGGATTTATTATAAACAGCAGATACGTGTGCTTGCAGACACCAGGAGTAGGAAACCAGAGCGAAAAAACAGATAAAAAACTGCAATAGAAGTGTAGCTTCAATGTAAGCTGGAATTTCTCTTTGGCTGGTGTCGCTCATGCCAGTTTTTTAGAGTTTATTTTGTTTTCTGATTCTTTAGTGCAGCTATGAAAGCAATTCCCAGGAGTGCTTTGGCTTTTTGCTCTTGTCAGTCATTTCCTGACATCTCCTTTTCTTCCTCCTTAAATGAACCAAAGTTGTAACCCCTGTTCCGTGTCACAGAAGCCCCACCTTGTAACTTCTGGAGATCTCTGAGATGTAATTGTAATTAATAAACGTAATTATCCGTTATCAACTAAGAGGTATTTGCCTGTTGCAGGTGCTAAGGAAATCCCTCTGCATGTTATATTGCTTGCTGCTGGAAATAAAGCCATATTTTCTTTTTATCCTAATTTAATTTTTTTTGTTTGCTTGATCCTTGAAACTAAATCTAAGTGGTCTCATTTCCATTTTCAGTATTTGGTGTTTGGTATCCTTACAGGTGTCCACAATCAGAATTTATTATATATAAGAATTTATTACAGCTATAAAAAAATTGTGACTAGAGTCCTTCAAGTCAAATTTACTCCCCTGCAGGAAAAGGAGTGCTCAGCCTCTTTTCCCTCCTCATTTTATAACCCTTAAAGAGAAATATAATCCTTGTCTTCTCTTTATATGTATAGAAAATTTTACCATAAAGTCTATTATATTGTGCTAATACAAAACACATCCGATTATCTACACCATTAAATATTGTTTAGGAAATCTTTTTCTGGCTAAGACATGATTTAGTTCATCTCCAGAGAGGGATTTCAGCCATTGTGTGTCTGTCAATATCTGATCTTTGCATAATCCTTCCTCTCCTTCCTTCTGGAGGCTGTTTGTTCACCCTCAAATAGTGAGTTTGAACTTCAGAAAAGTTTTCTGAGAAAGAACATAATATTTTGAAGGCTTCCAAGACATCAGACAGTGATATTTCCTGTTTGCATTTTGACAGGTTTCGTTTTATTTGCATGAAGTATTAATAAAAGTTAATTTCTTTGAAAGAAAAGTAAAATTCATAGATACATTTCTTTGTGGTTAATTACATTCTTCTGCTTTTCTTCATGGGGAAAGTATGTAAGTCATTGAAAATGGCATATTTTAAACTACAAAACCATACATTCATCGTTTATGTGTCTATGTTGTCTATAAAATATGTGCACAATATTCTTACAGTGCAAATATAAACTGAAAATCATCCTGATTTCCATTAAATTGCCACTTTCCAAAATTGTACCTATTTAATTTGTCACTTTTTTCTTTTAAAAATATTGTTCTTGTGATGTTTTCTTTTTGTAGTTGTACCAGGCACAGAAAAAAACCCCAAAAAACCAACAGTCCATAAAGAGAGATTGACAGGACAATCTTGTTTTTGTAGAGATTCCTAAGCAATAAATTCCACCATTTTAAACTGAAATGAAGCTCTGCAAAAATCCGAATTACAGGCGAAGCTAAAATCCTGTGCCTCACCATGTGCTTCCCCAGAACTTCTAAAATTGTACAGAGGAAATAGGAGACTTCTTAAAAAGTTAATTGCCATCTCTATTTTTTCTCAGTCTAGGAGTGGACAGAGGCTGTGATTTATGAAGACTTTGAGGAAGATGTTTCATCAGTTCTGTCACATAAATTTCAAGGCAGTCTGGCTCTGGAATTATTTTCATGGACTGCTCTTACCTGTAGTTCCAAACAATAACAAAAAGGCTTTTATTTCTTTGGAGTGAAACTTTTTTTTTCTCCTGAAAATAGCTGAGACATCCTACAGGAAGGGGAGGAAAATAATTAACATCTTGAGCTGAGTGAAACTAAAACAATTGATAAGTAATTTACACTAAATTGTTGGTTATATTGAATTTTTTTTATCTTTGGGGAAAAAAAACCCAAAGTCCTTCATGTCCTTCCGAGGTACCTCTGGCACTGCATATTTCGTTATCATGTAATATAATAAATATAATATAATATGATAAAATATGATATGATATGATATAATAAAATTAATATAATATCATATCAAATCACATCACATGATATAATATAATATATGATATAATGTGATATAGTATAATAGGATATGACATGATAGAATAGAATAGAATATCTTTTATTAATATTTTTTATTATTATATATGACATAGCATATAGC
>VZRL01000884.1:156392-181480 GCA_013397895.1 Origma solitaria | reverse complement strand
AAAATATAACTTATATTATATTATAATCTATTGAATATAATTTCTATTCTATTCTATTCTATTCTCTTCTCTTCTATTCTATTATTATATACATATAATATATATCATATATTCTATACTATATATTATATTGTATTATTATATGTTATATTATATTATGTTATGTTATGTTATGTTGTGTTATGTTATGTTATGTTATGTTTATTTTATTATATTATATGGCATTATATTGCATTATATTATATTATATTGCATTATATTACATTATATATAATTATATAATGTATTTGAATATATCATATATACCATGTAATATATGCTATATAATATTATGGGTATTTTAGGCACCCATGAAGTTACATGTTTTTCTGTTAGAGAATACAGCACAGCACAGATTCTTTTTTTCCCCCCATTTTAATACTTACATGTCAAAGTAATTTTATTTTCTCAACAGCCATCACTATTTTCAAAGGCATATTTTGTGAAGCAAACAAACACTTATCGTTGCCAGTTCCAAGCTTAAAAATGTTCACGAATTCCATTTGCAAGAGTGAAAAACGAACTATTTTACAAAGATAAAGACATTTTGGAGAAATGCAGGGCACTCCTGTCTCTATTATTGCTCTTCAGCAATTTTCCTGTGCAAGAGCCTAAAGACCAAGAATGGCAATAGAGAGAAAACAAAGAGATCAAGAGGAGCAATGCAAGAGAGGGAGAAAGAGAGAGTTGAATTCATAAAGAATTCTTAAAGAATCCTCCAAGCTGCAGGATTTCCATGATTAGTGGTTTGATATAATGTAAAAAGTCAAATATCAGAGGATCAGTGGAGAATAACCTTCCCGACAAGAGTTTCCATCTCCAGGTTAGCTCCCAGGAAGACAGGGATTGTTTTCCCACCATATATGTGGGTTAAGCTCCTAAAACATAGGTAATATTAAATTTATCATTATTGTCATTATAATTTAACCAGAATTGGGCAAAAGCAGGTGATACATCAGATGTTGATAAAATGTCCTGTGGTGAAACAGAACAGTAGGGAAATGCATGTTTGAAAAATAGATAAAGAAAGTGTCCTCGTTGTTTAAAGTGACAGAAATGCATTTTATCTAAATATGATTTTTGCTGGAAGATGAAAGTTCTGCAGAGCATGGGCTCTCTGGAGGTGGAGTTCTCTAGGAAATTCTCTTTGCTTTTCCTGACAGTTGATTGATGTCAGCAGAATTAATCACATTTTAATGTGAAATAGAGAGTCATCATTGTCAAAGCAAGCTCAAAAATTAATTAAGAAAATCTCTGAAAAGCAAAGTAGATAAATAATGAATTTATTAGCTGATTTATTGTGGCTTGAAATCATAAAAAAATAAATTTGTGCCGTGAGACCTTGCCTGGTTTCAAAGACAAGCTGACATTCTTTTCCTCCTCCACTCACTTTTTAATTGCAGCAAGCAACTCGTTAAAGTGTTCTGGCCGATGGAACTCTGCCAGCCGATTTTATTTTAACACATTTTGCATTCACAATGAAAGAAAAGGTTATCACGCATCTCATATCTTCATTATACTCGCCAAGTGGAAAGCGTGTGTCCTAAAATGAAACAGAAAGTGAAAGATCAGGTTACTTTTCCATTTTCCACCACAAGAGTGGAGATATCGAGTGACAAAACAGTGCTGAGGGGACGCTGAAATTCCATGGTGATTCGTCTGTTTTTTTTCATTTATTTTCCAGGGGGGATAATATTAAATTCACAATTCCACAGGAAGACTTGGAATTCTCATTCTCATCAGTGGGAAAAGCTCTCACATTTTTGTTGGGTTTGCTTAGACAGCTTGAACTGGAGAGGAATGCTACAAAAATCAACAAATTCTTGTTACTCTGAATAAAACCTTTATCCTTATATCATGTTACTGCACCTTTTTTTTTGTTTTGTTTCTTTTTTTGGTTTTTTGGGGGTTTTTTTGGTTGATTGGTGGGTTTTGCTTTTGGGGGGTTTGGTTTGTTCTGGTTTTTTGGGGTTTTTTGGTAAAATTTGTGAAAAAAAAAATTTGGAGACCCCTCTCCCAAAATATGGAAACAGAAATATGTTTTCAATGTTAAAATAACTTCTGATTAGTAATGTGCATGTGTTTATGCAACAGTATTAAAAAGACCTGATTTGATTAGGATCTCTGAATGTTACAAAAATACTTACACTTTCTGTATATTAAACTCAGGGAAAAACTCAGGGAAAATTGCCTTTAACTACTTGTGAAATTTCTTCATCTATTGAGCAGATTAGGTATTTTTTTATTTTCTGGCTTGGGTGTTAGCAGTAATGTAATGTAATCTCCATGTGGATTCACCCTATGACACGAAAATATAAAACCAAGTAAACTCACAAATTAAAAATTACCTCTGTGTATATTGTTCAGGAGACTGGGGAGTGATATTCTAATAGTTCCCTTAATTTTCAGAAGGATTTTTATTGGGTCTCAAAATTTAACTTCTACATGCAGCTGTTAAATGCAATGAACTACTGCATATTAGAATGTTTTAATACCAGATCACTAGAAATTAGCAAAAAGTATGATGTGTAAGAAAAATCTCTTTGCTCTGAAAAAAAATTATTCATAAAAAGAAAATATAAATAGTAAAGATGAGCATACATGCTATGTAGTTCTAGGACTGACAGACACACAGAATAAAAAAAAAAAAAAAAAAAGGAAAAAAAAAAGACTGGGCTTTGGCAATATCTCATCTCTGCAGTAGAACATTTTATGAGAGGAGTTTTATGGCCCTGATGGCAATAACGAGCAGGAGCAGCACAGTGTCCAGATTAGCAGACATCAGTGCTGCCATAAGTCATTTCAAAACAAGACAATTCTTCAAAGAAACACTAAACTTGTCAGTGGGCCACCTTTAAATAACATTTAGTATTCATTTTCATGCCCCAGGAAGAGCACTTAGAAACGAGCACTTGTGCATGAAAAATCCTATTTGAAATAATACATTCGAAAGAGAATTCAGGAGAAAAATCTCGAGCCATGATATGTGAACAAACCAGATTGCAATGATCTGTTTTGTTCTAGAAGGAAATAGAAAGGGATTAGACAATTTTGTCATTTGTTTTGTTTGTCTTGGCAACAGGGAGAGAATTTAACCAGAGAAAGAGATTCATAAATTTGCAAGATTTTAAATAAAAAATAGGTGCACATGTTATGTATGGATTGAAAACACCACTGAAAGTTTCAGGAAACCTCTGAATCGATGCCTTGATCATCACACAAACCTGCTACTGTAGGATCCTTGAAAAACAGAACATTTATTTCAGTCAAAGTTATTTGCACAGTTCCATCGATTTAATTGCAGATTTTTATTATAAAAAATAAAAGCAATACAATACAACAAAGTCTCAAAGAGCCAAGGTCCGCAAGCCAAGTGTAAATCAGACGTCAAGACATGATCTGGGATGACAGGAGACAGCCCTAGAACCACAAAAATGCTGAAGGAAATAACACAGATCGTTTTCTTCCTGCCCTTTTGCGTTCGCTGAGAGGCCATTCAAAGAAATTTTGCATGAAAGATCAAAATAGAATGAGCTACTTAATCATTCCTTTTCCCCAGAAAACACAAAGGGCAAAATTCGTAATGATATCTCAAATGCCTTTCTTCGCGAGAACTTTTGGAAGTTAGGGCTATTCCTTAGGAACTTTTTACCTGGAATCAGCTCCAAGAAATCCAAGAGAAGCAGGAATTTGAGTCAGTCATTTGGCCAGCATCAATCCTCTGGTTTTATGAAGTCTCCAAACACATTTGAGCACTGCTTCTACAGTGAGTGAGGGACGGGACCTGTCAAAGCTGCTCAGTCTCAGAGCTGTCGAAGGCACCGCAGGCACTGTTGCTCTCAGCTCTTGGGTATTTATTTCCATGTGAAAGGACGAAGTTGGCCTCTGCATATGCAGGATCCTGCACGCTATAATTTACAGACGAACTTCATAACATTTACATTTGCAAAGCGGATCCCAGTGCTGAGCAAATACCTGACCTTGGGAACGGTAATTTCATTATCTGGTGGCCACCAGGTCTCTTTTTTAGCCAGATGAAGGCACTGCATGAAGTTATGTTCTCATTTTTCAAAGGTCTCTAACTCCAGTTTCTATTTATGGACTGAGGGGAGATTTGATGGACCAGAAGACCTTTTTGATGTGAGGAACCAAGCTGCGCTCCTGCAGAATGTCAGCTCCTTCGAGCAGCACAGAGGCAAAGGGAAGGCTGATTTCTCTCCCTTTTTTTCTAGTTTAGGGTGGAATTCATGAATGGTTTTTTTTCAATTTCACATAGAATACAATGCACCTGCCATCATAAAAATATTTAGATTACTGATGACTGAGGCTGCCTTCCCTCAAAAAGAGATATTTTTATTCTTCACATGCAAGCAAGCATCACTGATTTGTGGCAATATTTTGGAAAATACTCATGTTGACCATGGCCCTAACGTACTTTAATTGGCCTTAATCACTTGTTGATTCAGAAAAACCATTTTCTCCTGCATTGCTTCACCTTGTCCTGTGCTGTTTGCTGCTGGCACATCTTGGTTCAGGTGTTTGGAGGCTCAGGTGTTTGAAGGGTTAGTGACTGGAGAAGTTTGTGCTCTGCCAAAGCTGCATGGGATGGTTGCTTGGTAACAATCCTTGTGGCACAAAAACTATTGCGTCAGGCAGTGCCTGTTCCTACCTCTTTCTAGGGGACAGGGAAGAATTATAGAGGAGATATATTTTATTTAGGGAGCCTAGGAGATGTAGAAGAATTGCCACCTGAGAGGCGAAGCTGAAAAGGGAATGCTTTGAAGCCAATATATCATTGGAGGCTGCCTTCAGTAAACCAGTGCAGAATTAAATTAAACTCCGCTGGAACTCTCTAGCCAGCTGCCATGGGGAAATAACTTGCTTCCAGCTGCTTTGGAGAGCAGCTTGGGCACGAGGTCCTCCACATTTTGGCCTCGGGGGTTTTTCCAAAGTGTTTAAACCCTAACCCAGAGCAAAGGTTGCTGTCTGCAGCTGTGGCAGGCACCTGGCCCTGCCCCATTCCCCTTGATGCCTTTAAGGGTTTTTACCTTCTATTTTTCGTGATTCTGCAGTTTTGGTGTGTAGCTCTAGGATCCATATAAAGTGCTAAAAACCTCTGCTCCCAGCATTTTAGACAAAATAATTCCTCTCAGTTAGAAAATCCAGAGACACTTTGCTGCCTCAGAGCCCCAAAATATGTAAACAAGAAAGAATCGGAGGAGTAAACTTGGGGTGGTTGCCATCATCACCAGAAGGTGTAATTGGAGAATTGAGGCTTGATACGTTAATGGACAGAACTAATAAAATATGAAGAACTCGTGACTAGCTGTTCATTTGGGTGTAGCCTCTCGAGTGGCTCTGTCTGCCCTAAATGCACCTAAAGGCCTTCAATAAATTTATCTGCTTTTTATTCTCCTAACTTTATCTGGCCTCTCTTTTAGGAATCCCTAAAAGGATCATTCCCACTCTGCCATGACCCACAGACTGACCCCAGGAAAATTACAGAACCATGGACAGACCCAAGAGCTGTCCTACTCTAAATCACTAATCAATCCTTCTTTATTTTTAAAAAAACATTTAGTGAGCAGAACACAGGCACAGCTACCCAGCCATGTTTCTTGTCCTCACAACAGACAAATATTGTTAAAATATATACATATGAAATTTAAATTTGCCTTTGTTCAAAGACTAATATGACAAGAGATCAGGTTAGGCTTCTTCCACAAAAAGCTTCAGGCCAAAGCTCAGGACTCAGATCCCATGGAGAGCTGTGAGACAGCAACAGAGAAATTCTGCAAAGAGAGTTAGCAAAGCCAGAAGATTGTTGTTTTCCTGATGGTCTCTATCTGCATTTATTAGTGGTTTTTTTCAGAGAGCTACTTCAAGGATGAGATTTTCCAGCAGGTTCAGATTCCTTTGGGGCTTTGCAGTTTGCAGATGAAATTAAAGCTCTCAGACTGACATGAAAAGAGTTCGGTGCAAAGAGAGGTAGCTTTTCCCACATCTGATTTCTTTGCACATTTTTTTTCTTTTTTTTTCCCCTTTTTTCCCCCCATCCTAATGTGTTTATTTCAAGAGCATTCCTAACGATGTGAGACTTGTCCTCGGGGTAGTTTTGAGGTCTGTCTAACCCAATAGTCTGTCTTTTCAACAGCAGATCCCTCACCAGAAGGGACAAGAGAGCCACTGAACTATTCTTTCTAATTTATGCTAGAATTTGGTCAATTACTGTAACAAAAAAGCTCACTCTCTTGTTAAAACTTTATTTTCCCCTGCAGCTTGCAGATGTTTTGAATCTCCCTTTAACTTTTGAAAGTAATAAATCTGAATTAGGAAATTCCTATCCGTTTACCTTTTCTCCTGTTTTTTTCCAATTTTTGTACTTACAGCTTTTTGTTTATATAGAAACCAGTCTAGACCTATTTTTCCCGGTCAGGAATTTGTGTTCCATCTGAACACCAGGGATTTAAACAAACTTTTCACAGTACCATCGCAAATTTTCTTTCATTTGGGGAGAAATTAATTTGCTATCATAGTACAAAGCAGGTAGGAACCACCATCTCTAGCCCATAAGAAAGCAAATAGGATTCACCATAAAAAAATCATTGTTTCAGATATTCAGCACATCAAGATTGGCAGTCCTCACATCCCATTCAGTGAAACTGAACAAAACACTGAGTTTTGAGGCATATAAAGTAACAAGTCCTAAGCATTATTTTAAATGTCCCAAAATGAAGATTTGCATTTTAAATACCAAGTGGTGCCATTTTTATAAGGAAAATGGGGAAAAAATACAGCAGAATTCCACACTCTAGCTGGGAAAATCTGACAATGTTCATGCATGATTTTGGGTGTTTCTTTCCCTGTCCAACCTCGAAAACACTGTCCAAGGCAGGCCAGAAGGAGGCTGATATTTAATCTGCCATCAATAGGGACCTTGTTAGTTGCCATTAGCCAGAGTCACCCTCTGGTTTTTCAGCTGATTTAGACAGCGAGGAAAATAAGAATATTATTAAATTATTTATTACTTTCCCTCTCAGCAACCAAAAGCAGCACCTCCCTGTAGCTGCAGCTGAAAACCACAGAACACAAAGGCAGAAATATTCAGTTTAGGCAGCTATAAAGTTAGAAAACACATTTTCTTTCCCTGACGAAGGGAGATGAAAATAATGATAATACAAACATCTTTACCTAGAGAAAAACAAAGTAAGGAGCAGCAGCTCTCTGGGAGAATAGTCTAAATTCATAAAATTGCTCTCTAGCTTTCTAAATAATAAATTGCTAAAGAGTAATTTTTAAGAGGCTTTACAGAAAGAAATTGGCATCATTATTCCTTCTTAAGCGAGTAACGCAGGTACTCAAGTCTTTAGTTAATTATGGGGGTTTTAAATAATATTTTCCTCCATTAAGAAGCAAGTGAGGAACAGTTTCTTTTTAGGCAATTTCACTCTTTTAAATTGATCTTTAAAGGTTTTTTTTCTAAAATTAAAAATCCATTCATAAACATCATCAAAATTAATTCCACAGTGACACAGTACCTGGCTAACAACCCAAATTTCATATTCATTTTGAAAATTGGTTTCTACATAAAATCCTGGAGCTGTCCAGATGAAATAAACAGAAATCAGTTAACAAAATTTGCTAATGCCAAACAAATTCATCCATATTGATAGATATATGTGTTTCAGACATCCAAGTGTTCTATAGGTTGCCGTACAGAATTCCTTCTTTGCCTGTGACCCAGCTCAGGGGAAATGCAATGAATTTTACCCTCCACCATCGCAAATGAATTGTTGGTAAATCACATCAGGTTTATCTCTACTCGCTCCACTTCCATGAGGATGGAAGGGATGCCTGATAGCATCTCTGTGTCATTCACAAGGGCTGAGCTAACAAAGCTCTGAATTTTTTCAGTCGAGCATTTAAAGAAAGGGAGAATAACACACGAGGATTCTTGCATAATACATGCCCTCAACACTCCTGCCTTAAACTAATATTTTCCCAGGTGATTACACCAAACTTCATTGTAAAAGATTAAACTGCTGCTCTTTCTTTCCCAATCTCTCTTTTTTTTCTCTCCTGAAAACATTTTAATGCTGAAAAGGCATTATTTCCCCTAGAAAAATAAAATCCCACAGGTTGGGGAGCATTCCTCCACCAGCACACATAAGACGGTGAGGATCTGAATAAATAAAACTTTAATATTCAGGGTCAGGTTGGACAGGGCTCTGAGAACCCAATCCAGTTGAGATTTCCCTGCTCATTGCAGGGGTTGGATTTGGTGGCCTTTAAAGGTCCCTTCCAGCCCAAACCATTCTCTAATTCTACAATCCTATAATACTGATTCCATACTCTAATTAGTTTAAGTGGGAGTATCATAGCAATTTCTAGCAGAGAAAAATTCAATTACGGGTTAAAAGGAAGTGTGTTTGAAGCTGTTAGGAGTCATGATGAACATGTCAGTCTGAAAATGACTCTGTGATGCTCTGGTTCTGCCTTTAAAAATACTATTTACAGCACCATTCTGAATTCCAGCAATCAGTAATTTGTGTGTATCCTTATCTTGCCTCACCTTTTGATCCAAAAGACCATTAATTGGAGCAATTCTTTCCATTACCATTTCAAATGGTTTTGTACTAGAAAAGTGACAGTTGATTTTTTTTTAATACAGCCAGAACTAAAAATCGTTTATGGCTTTATGAGATAAATACAGTGATATTATCTCTACCCAGAAATGAAATGTACATCAATAAAACCTGCAAGATTTTCCTTCTGAGCAGTTTTCTGCTCTGTGGACACTTTGAATGATTCCAGCCTCGTGTCCTGCTCAGCTGATTTATATGCACTTCGTGTGTTTTTAGAAAGTTCTAGCTTCAGCTCTTTCTTGGCAAAACTTTGCTCTTAAGGATGAACAGATAACACAGGAGATCTGCTCTTTATCTAAATCAGCAATGCTCCAATGCTCCAATAGCTCAATACCACTACATCGATTGGTGTGAGTTCCTGTAGTCCCTGAAATTGTCCTCTTCTTTTGATCTAAAGACAAATCAGAGTTAATGTGCAGTAGATATGTCTGAAAGCTAAATTTTTCCCATTATCCTGACATCCCTCACTACCTGCCCCGTGCACTTTAGATTGTTTCCAGATTCCATTAAGTCCTGCAAAACTCGTAATTAATGATGGATTCCATTTGGGTTTTGGCACTGTTCCTGTAGGGTTGCTGTCTAAGGACTGTTGCTGTATTACTCTTTTACTTATTTATTTACTTGATTCATTCTCGGGGGTTTAATGAGCCTGCATGGCCTCCAGAAAACCAATGGCAGTACAGAAGGAAAAATGTCTGCTTAGAGGGACAGTTCCTGGGATTTTGTAGCCCAGCCTGCTCTGGAACCCATGGAAGAGCAGAACATCTGACTGTGAAATTATGGCAATTTTAGGAACATTTCTTTTCTCAAGTGAATTAAATCATGACGGTTTTTGAAAGGACAGAAGTATTTAAACTATTTTGGAAATCAAGGGCAGCTGCTTTCCTTACACATACACAACACAGACTTTACACAACATTCCGGTTTCTCACGAATGTGAGGGAAGGCAATATGTGCCTTCAGCTAACCTGTGGGGCTGGGAGCAGCAGTTCATATTCTGCTCACTCTCAGATTCACTTTTCCAGGTCAGTAGAGTAAGCATTTACAGTGAATGTCCTCAAAGCCAAGGCCAGATCTTCAAGATCTCAAAGGAAAAAGGGATTTTCCTTTGCTTCATTTGCTGATATATCCATTTATAAAGTCTTCTTAATCCTTACGTTTCCACAATTATGTAACTGGAATTTTTCTTTTCAGGAATGGCTAAAGTGTAACTATAAGTTGAGAAAATTTTACAAAACATGTTCTCCTCAACAGCATTTTCAGGAAAGGTCTTAAGCGTTTTAAAATATCCCTTAAGTGAGTGCTTAATTTATTTAGCATGCCTGTTGTGAAATTACATACTGAGTTATTCTATAAAAGTATGTGTTTTAAGGAATTTAAATATTGGTTAATTTTATATTGAAGCTAAGCAACACATTGCTCCTACTGCAAGCACGAGGAATTGAAAAGCGCAGTCTAAATAACAGCGTTACAGGATTCATATTTCCTTGATATTTTTTAAAATCCTAACCTACATATCCATGGTATCATTCCTACATGACTGTCTGACAAAGACGCTTGTTAAAAATTAGTGTAAATGTGAAAACACAAATGATAACTCAGCTGTATCCGCAGCCCACACTCTGATCTTAAATGCCCTTTTGTCAAAGAACAGTCTCTGCACATCAGCCATGGCATAAAGAGCATCTCAATATTTTGTTTTATTTAAGGCAATAAAAGCACAAAGAGTCACCATGGGGATGTGTAGGTCGGTGTAATGTCCCAAAGCTCTGACAAAGCTGAGGAAAGAACACTCAGCTCAGCCTGGTGTCAACTCCTGGAGCTCCCACATCCTCAGGAAGAGCTGCAGCTCTGCTTGCCAGAGCAAATGGAAAGTCTTTCCTAAATGTTTTTTGGAGTTAAGTGCTCCAGAGATTCCCTCGTCTTTTCTGTGTAGTGGAATGGAACATCAATCTCATTTTTCCCTGTCCGTCTTTGTAGTTTAGGAATAACAATACTGCAGCCACAACAAAAGATATCAAATAAACAAAGAAGTAGAGGTGGGCTGCACTTTGAATGGGACTTTATTCTCTGCTCATGGCCTTGACCCCTTCAGATTATGACAATTTGTATACAGAGAATGCTGAATTCTTAACCTATTTTATAGGAGGAAAATTCTCCAACGGATTAACAAGACAAACCATCATTAGTTCAAACTCATAATTTCCATTTCCCCGCATGAAAATTACCTGTCAAGGGAACAATGAGGCTCTTCTTTGTGCTTCCAGCAGTATGAAGCGCTGCTAGGATTTTAAGGGGGAAAGCTGAACAAGCTCACCTTATTTAAACTTCTGTCTGCTGAGATTCTGAAAAGCACTTATGTCTCTAAAATGGCATTCAGTGGATAAAAGGCAAGATTGGGGGAGAGAAGTTTTCCTGCCTTTACCCCTAAAGTGCCAGTTATTTCTCAGATTGCACACTATTTGCTGAGCCTGGTGGATCACAACCTTGAATACCCAAAATCTCACCACAGTCTTGCAAAAACTTGGTTTGTAGCAGTGTACATAGAGGAATCTAGCCAAAATTCAGACTTAATTTAGATTCTATCATTGGGGGGATTGAAAACTGTTCTCCACTGGGCCAGCAAAACAGCACACGAGCAATTCCCCAAATAATGTGCCAGGACTGAATGCAGAACAGAAATCAAAGGTCCAACTCCACCGATTTCAGAGCATTTTACCCTCCAGAATGGTTTCCCTTTTTGGTTATGCCAAACAAACCTGTCACCACATTCCTGAAGGTCACGCTTTGATCCTTCTGCTTAGAAATTCAGAGGGATGTTTCCGAGGCTGTAATGGGGAAATCAGGAATAAAAGGGAAAATGTTGACAGCTCTTTCACTTGGAACTGCTGGTGTCTGTGAAGCTGTGCTATTCAGCATCATAGTATGTATGAATCAATGAAATTATATATATATATTAAAAAATATNATATATAAATAAAATTAATAAAAGAAGGGAGGAAAATAATGATTTCCTAAGAGACAGGAGTTAAACTTTTAAGCTTACACGATCTTAATACAAAGATGAGCACTGATAAATATTCAACAGGGAATCAGGAAATCTACACAGGAAAATACCACATTTACTGACTAATAACCAGTCATAGTGGAAAGAGATGCAGAGAGCACTGTTCATACCTAACCAGGACATGCTCCAAGTTTTTATTATTTCCTTGACTACTCTATGATTCTCATTTCCATGGAGCTCCTTAATGGAATAGTCCTCACTGTGATCAAGCCCATTTATAATTAAAGATGTGATTGTTTCTTTAGTTCCCTCCCTCATTCAAATGCCTCTAAATCCTAATCATGGAAGATGCTGTTGCCCAAATTCTGATCTCACTAAGAGCATCATAAACTATGCAGAGTTTATCATTGAATAATTTCAATTTATAAAGGTACAAAATAAAAAACTTACCGTGTATATCAAAGGTAACCAAACATAAAATTCAGTGCTACGTCCTCATGAAAATACAGCAAACTACAAAAACCTGTGAACCTTCTTGAAGAGAAGATAAATGAGTGGGGAACAGATCCAGAAACAAAAAAAAATGAAAGCAGCCTTTATCAACAAATATTTCAAAAGTGCTGAACTGCCCAGAACATAAAAAAACCCTACACACCAACAACATCCTTGGTTCAAATGGAAAACCCATGAAACTGAAGTGCTCTCTGAACAAAAGAAGCTAAAATTAAACAAATCCCAATCCAACCAAGATAGGGAATGATACTGAACAGATGTAGGGAAGCAGGTGGACTCTGAAGGTCAGGCAACACACTAATGAAATTAAATATAATTTTGAAAAGATTAATTTCTAAACTAAAAATTTAACTCTGTTTTAGTGCATACTTCTTTAAGTATAAAGAAGCTGTTTTTTCAGAACAGCCAACTGAGTTTTTTTACAAGGCAAAACCAGTAAAAATCAAAAAAAAGTACTGCCTCTGAAAAGAGTGGTTGCTCCTCTCCCCTCCCCATTTTCTTCACCCTCAAAATACACTAAAAGCAGACAGTTTTTTAATTGCAAATTATTCAGATACTGGTTGGTTTTGTAACCTTTAGTGGTCTGCCCTTCCACACCAATTGAACCCATTTTTACTGTATTTCATGAATTTAAAGTATTAATACATTTACTGTGTGTTATCTGAATTTTGGGACATCACCTCCACACCACTGCACTCAAAAAGCAGCAGCAGATCGATGTGAACCCTTCTGACAAGAGTGACTCTCAGCAGATAAAAAACTACTCAGCTTCCATGTGGTTCCCAGGGAAAAAAATCCCTCAAGAGCAAAGAGCAGCCCCAAGATGCCTTCCTTTCTTCAGCTTGGAGCTGCCAGGTGAAGAGCTTTGTGGACACATAAAACAAAGCCTGCAAAGAGTTTTTTCCTGGTTGGGTTGGTAATGATGATGGTCCTGTCCTCCCGTGTCACTCGGTGTGGGTTGAAAAGACAGCAACAAACTCACAAATCCATCAGGAATTTTTTTTTGGCTCTCAAAATCAAATCCAGACATACTACGTGACAGACACAAAAACTTCCTGAATAAAAGCTAAGTGTTCATGGAACACTTCTGCGTGCACAGAAGCTGTGGGTTCAGGTGACCAAATATTAACTCACAAAGGACCCACTTTATAAACTGCAGATATATAATCTAAGTTTAGATAGTCACTCCAGCCCCTGAAGCAGTGCCCTTGGTGCACTTTAGAGGTTAATGTGTTTAATGTTCCTCCCTGACTGCTGGAAATTGTTGGCTGCTCTTGCCCGAGGACAGTGCAGGAGGGAAGGACTCTCCTTTGGTGCTGCACGTTATCTCACTGTGAGCAATTTTTCTGCCACAAAGATCACCTTTGCTTCGGTGAACTTTTAAATCTCCAGCATTTAGGCCTCTTCTGGGAAATCTTCAGGTGATTAGTTATCCTGACTTTCCAGGTTCTTTGTTCCACCACAATCATTCACAGCACAGTCAAGGATCAGGTCCCTGACCACCCAAAATTGCTCCCTGTGGTTTTTGCAGTCAAACTTTACTTCTTCACTATTTTTTCTAAAATGTTAAGGAAGTACTCTCTTTAATTCAATGAAAATTATTTGCTTGTTTATCAAATCTGTTTATATTTTAATATTTAAAATTTTCCAGCTTTGAAGAAATGAAATAGTAGAAGCATCACCTCTTTATTAAACAGTAGAAGCATCACTTATGCCTGTTCTGGACAGTTAGGAAGGCTTAACACGATCCAAAACTCATTTAATTCCTGTTTTTAATACCCTGCACAAGTTTTACATCTGTCTTTTCCCATCTCTGATAATATAATATAATATATTCTGTTCTTTCCTGTACAGCAAAATACAGATTACACTGCAGTTCTTTCATTCTGAATCTAACAGGAACAATTTTTAAAGCTGTCACTTTCTTAATCATCTTTTTAGAATCTATAGCAACGGAGAGACTATTTTTTGTTTCAGTTGATTGTGACAGACATTATGAATTACCATTTATGTATAATCCTTTCATCAGCAATATCACAGCAACTTCAAATCGAGTGATATCATATATTACATTATCTAACACTGGCACCTGGATTATGGGCAAACCTGTACTGACCACTCATCAATTGTAGAAAGCCTTAGATGCAGAAAAAATCACTACTCATACTTTTCGTGTCATTATAGATACACTGAGCATAATTCTTTGCTCTTTCCAGTGAAAAGGATTTACCCCAGATATGCAATTGCATCCTGCAGCTGTCAAAAGGTCTGGAGAAGAATGTGGCCACACTGGGTCTTCATACAGAAATTATATAATGAAGTTAAATCCATCTTTGCCAATTCTACTTTTGTTTCCAGATTCTTCCTACTGAAGATCTCAACCTTGAGAGTCACTCCATCACTCCCCTTCCTCTGCTCAGGACAGGGGAGACAAATATCCAGGTTTACCCTGCATTTTCTCCCATTTTTTCAGTGCATATTTTCCTGTAATTTAGTGCCAAATGCTGCGAGTGTTAGCAGATTCTGACAAACTCATTCTCACTTCAACTTGCAATTACTCTTAAAATGGCCACATCTGCTCCCTCATGGCCAAATCTGTGCATATTTAAGGAGCTGCAGGACGTGCTGCTCCACAGGAGTAACCAGAAAAGGCTTTTGTAGAAATCCTGCAGAACGGAACAATCTTATTCCTTCAGTCTGGGGCAGGGCAGTTTTCAATGAGTTGTGCCCAGTGAAGAATTAGCATGCAGATGGAATTTCCTTCCTCTCCAGCAGATCCAATTTGGATCACCCACTGGGAAAGCTATGAGAAAATTTGCTGTCTTGGTGTACATAATCTGTAGATAAACTGCAGTTTTAGCATTTCACAAGGATTTAAAAAAAATCGTAGAAAAAAAAATTAAAATGTATAAAATTATCTTTGGAAGAAATAAGTAAAAGTCAGTGACTGATGTTTCTTTCAATGAAGACACAGATGAACTCACCCCACTCTGTTTTCTGTGTTTAATCCAGACATAATAAGTGATAGACACAAAAACTTCCTGAATAAAATCTAAGTGCTCATGGAACACTTTTGTGTGTACAGAAGTTGTGGACTCACGTGACCAAATATTAACTCACAAAGGACCCATTTTATAAACTACAGATATATAATCTAAGTTTAGATACATATATGAAAAGAAGGGAAAAAAAAAACCAAACCCAAACCCAAAATATAGCTTTTCTTTCTATTTATTGGACAAAATATAACAGTGTGAAAAGTATCAAAAGTTTCTATCCCTTAAATTTGTTACGTTTACTTTATACATCCCCTTGTGAAAGTCTTCTCAGTGACACAGGTGGATTCTTTTCTTGAAGTTTATTTCAAATAAAGTTCACTTGAATCCACAGTTTTTTCATGACGTGTGATATAATCAAATTGCTTATCCAGATTCACACTGCACTGGTTTATAATGGTGTGGTAGCTGCATTTATTCAGGTTATAGTGGTAGAAAATAAAGATAAAACTAGTGAGGACTCAGGGCCCTTTTCTTCTGATGTGCAGATCCGTTTCTGCTGAAAACAAAACCTGAATGTTTCCAACTTTGCATATTTTAAATTATCTGTACCAAAAGAGGGAATGATGTCTATTGCCAAGACCCATACACACTATTCATTATATCTGGAAGGAGAGGACAGGCTTAGTTCATTACAAAGTTGTTAAATTTTTTATTAGACCCTGGCTAGTTAATCCATTAAATGGAACAAACTGCTTTTTCTCAAAGTTTAATAGCTTGCTTACATCAAGCTGTGAAACACAGAAGAATGTGCACAAGAGACAGCTCAAGTTTTGGAAAGTTTTAACTTTTCACAGAGTTGCTTATCATATGAAACAGATGTAAATATATTGCAGTCTTGTTTAAGACACGGGAGAGTTTTTAATGAATACTTTGCATTACGTTTAGTGTCTTTGATACATTATTTTGATCTATGATTTGTTCTGAGTGCCCTCTACTGAAAAGTAAGATGAAGTGATTAATTATTTAATACCCAAAGATATAATGCTAACAAAAAACAGTAGAGTTGTGCATTCTTATAAGACATATGTGTTGATACACGAGAGGCTTCAGAGCAAATTTACTGCTTCAGAGATAAATGCATTAGGTGTATGTGTTTATATATATATATATTAAAATACGGTGTGTTTGTGCCTTATGCTTCCAATTCTCTGAAGATATTTTTTTATTGCTATCTAAGGCTGTATAAGAGCAGAACTCCAGTGCGTTTTTTGAGTGAGACATCTCCTGAGAGTTTGCTCCAAAACTTGGAACTCAGCAAGATTCTGCTCTTTAGGCCTGGGTTGGTCCTGAGTAGGTATTGTATAATATTGTATAATATTAATCAGGTACACAGACACCTTCAGAACTGCTTTGCTGCTGTAGGAAAATAAATTAGAGGCAAAAGCAGCAGTTGGTTGAAATTTGGACACCAAGAAACCAAGAAACACCAAGCTTTAGATGCATATATATGTAATGCATGTACGTGTACATAAATGTGCAAATCTCTCTCTCTGCAACAATTAAAATGAAATGTTCATCTCGAATACCAATTGAATTCTTACAGTTCAACAAGCTCCCCATCAACCATGAACTACCATGGTTTTACTTTATAGAGATTAGACAAAATTCATACTTTGAAGTGCTGTATTATTATATTTTTTCAATTTTTTATAGCATATTAGTGTATTTTTTTTAACCAAGTCATCTCTGATTTACCTTCTTCAGTGTGCTTCCTTATTTCTTTTTTTAATTATTTTATTTCTTTCCTTATTTCCTCTGAAGAACTTCTTGTAGCTGATTCTCACCACTCAAGTAGCTGACTACAACTCATATCATGTCAGTCTTTTTTCTATTTCACACTTTATTTTCTTCAGATTTGTTCACCAAATACCATATAAATATCGTGCCCTGCTAAGGAAAGAATTTCTCTCATCTTAATATACCAAGTAGGAGGGCTCACATAATTCCCAGTTCAGTACTCACTTCTGTCCATAGGTTACAAATAGGTGAGAAATGAGATACGCACATTTATGCTGTAGGTAACTAAATGCAGATAAGAAAAATAAATTCTGCATTCTTCTTTTATAGACTAAGGACAGCACTCATGAGCTGTGATTTCCAGCTGGTTTTGAGGTGATGGACAGGCACAATGGATTCACAACTTATTAATTGAATAATTAAAGAAGCTTTTAGGCTGCTCTGAAAGAGAGCAAAATATCAAAACTTCATCAAAACATGGATATAGTTCCAGTCTCACAACTAGACCTGCAGGAGGCTTCTTTGTGAGCTTCTTTCCATTAAATCAAATGACAACTTGATATGAAGAAGAGTTCAGCCGTTTATTTATCCTTTTGGGGCAGAAGAAACTACTGTCTACAGTGCCTGACTCAGAATTTATGCAAAAGCTTTTAAGTTTCAAAAAAAATGTTTGTTTTTATTTTTTTTCCCTCTGTAAAACCTGCATTTTCAAAGTTCATCTTCTCAGAGTTTTCTCCCTAAGTGCCTCATTCACAGTTAGGAATATGAAACACTCCATGTTCACAGTTATTTGGCAGTGATTTTACCCCAGAACTATGTCTCGATTTCTGAGTTTTCCAGTAAATGGAAGATGCTGTAATTGCAGTACTCCAGAAGTTTGCTCTCAGTCAGGCAATATATGACTGATTCAAAGCACCATTATATTATTTTATCATTATATTTGTTGCCTTTGCGTTGTAAACCATTTGGGAGAAACTCACATTTTTAACTGAAAAAGCACTTGTGAGAATGAATTCTGAAAAACAAAGGTAGCAGCACCATTTTTCAGATTTTTTAAAAAATCTACAGATTGTAGAGCATCCTCTGCAATGCTATCATGCTCCTTCTCAGACAGGTATTTCTGGAATTAAATGAACATTAAACACCTCCCTGTGAGGACACAGAGAGCAGATATCAGGAGAAGCTGCCTGTGAAATTAGTGAACCACATTTTAGAGACAGATGTCCTACCAAGAGTGATTAACTCTGCTTCCACCCTTTCCACTTTGAGCCTCACCTGAATTTATTTATTTAAATATTGTTCCTATATATATACACATTATATATATACATTACATATATATTATATACAATATATATTTTATATATTGTTCATTATATATATATTTTAAATATTCCTCATAGATATAAACCATGATTGAATGACAGGTTAGAGACCATGAAACCTTGATGAAAACATCCATCATTCAGCCACATTTGAGGCATGATTTTTGCATGATTGAGTTGTTCCCGTGGGTGCATTTCCCTATATCTTTATCCATTCCAACATCCACATATGCACCCCAGGACTCTCATCAGTGTGGTGGGGCAATCAGACAGCATATTCAACTGAAAAAAAAACCAAAAAAGATGTTTTCTTCCCATAAATATTAAAAAAAAAAGAAAGTGTGCTTAAAATAAAATAGCCCTGATCCAGCCTTCAGAGTTATTAATCGCTGTGACCTTCAGGCAGGTTCTGCTGCTGTCAATCTCCTCAATGCTCCCACACCAGATCAAGAAATTTGTAAATGTTGTACTTGGTGATATGGTAACTAATTCAAGATGGGTCACCAGATTTCGAGGTGGGGTGGAACATTCCTGCCATTTATTGGTGCCGTTTGCAAAGCCACAGTTTGTTGTGGCTTTCCACCAGGAAATCTGGCTCCCTGCAGTCTGAGTGCAAAAATTCACGGCAGATTTCTTCCACGGTGCCAGACTTGCCCATTTTGTCAGACTGTGCTGGGAAAAAACTGATGCCATGGCCCTGTGTGCTCCTTTTCATCGCTTCTGCTGAGGGAAGACCCCAAAAACACTTCTCTGCAGGGTGCTAATATATTGGGTTTGGGTATTGTGTCTGATTTATTCCCCTGACTGTAAACAAAAAGGAGAGAGCAGCGATTCAGGGCTAGGAAAAAATCCCTGAAATGAGTGATTATGCAAAACTGGAGTTATATCCATCAGAATTACCAGGGATTAGCTGCTTTCTCTCACTGAAAAAAAAAAAGAAAAAATTAAATTACAGATTATTAGAGAATCGAAGACATCATTCTAAACCTAACAGAATTTATTTGCAATGATTCAGGTGGGAAAGGGCTCTCAGAGAACCAGAACGTGAGATATCACTTTAGGACTGACAGGTGACAAGGACAGGAGGAAGGGAGCAGAGTGACACTCATCCCCAGACGTGTGAATGGCATTTTCTCATTCTAAAAGTTATTTTTTTATGTTTATTTTCCAGCAATTGTTGCGAACAAGGAAAGTGAATCGTGAACCCCTGGTCAAGAGCTGAGAATTGAGCAAAGTCCTGACACAAGTGAACATAATTCCTGTTGTGAGTAAATGACACTGTACCCACTCAAGTCCAGGCTGAATTTGGCCACTAACATATACCGAGCTCCAAACCAGCGATGAGAGAGATAATTAAGAAATAATGACAGGGGAATAGAACAATGTCACAGGATAAAGGTCTCCTGTGCTCAACAAATGCTGAAATGAGGCTCATTTATCACGAATGAATGTCGAGGCAGAGCTGCAATCTTCTCAAAGCATGGAGCTTTCCTCTTTTGACAATGCTGAGCAGCAATTATTTGTTTCTTTTATGCGGGACTACATGATTTATATAGATGTAATAATTTTATTATCTACATACACATCTCTACAGTAGCTATTGATAGTGTAGGTGACCAGGTGTTTATTTCATAATAGGTGATTTATTTTATTCTAATTATCTTAGGACATGAATTAAATGTATTGCAGCAAAATCTTGCCCTTCAAAGCAAATGTTTTTGCAGTATCTGCACTACCACAAATCATTTCAGTGCGTTCTGTGCTGTTCCATTAGGACCTAACCGTACATTCACTAAATAGTGCTGCTGTGAGAGCAGGATGCAACAAAATGGGCCACAACATCCTTAATTTATCAGGATTTTTAATTAAGTATTTTTTAAGCAAAATAAACTTGGAGCTGTTCTAGGAGGCACTCTACCATGAAATATCAAGTACAGAGGAACAAAACCGGAACAAAAATTACATTCACCAAACAAACTCCTCGTGTCTGGGTTCAGGTTGATAACAGAGCTTGGAAATCATTGAGGAGCATGCTCAGCCATCTCACCAGAAGGCACACAGAGACAGAAATTCATTTTGTGCCCAAATTAATCAGCAAAACCTGGCTGCACTGAAAAATTCTAGTGGCAGAAAATACCTTGTTTTGCCAAAGCTTATGGCTGGTGTGTATTACCAGAGAGTATTTTAAGATAGTTGGCTTTGGGGAAGAACTTTGAAAAGTATGCTGAGAGAAGAAAAGTGTATCTTTCTATTGTTCTATGAGTTCTTCTAACCCACCTGCTTCACAAATCATGAGATTATCTCAGGATGATTTTTTGTCCAGAGCTGAAGAAAGCTCACTAATTCCAGCCACAGCCTCATTCCTCAGCAAGTGCAGCTAAGAGAAAGAAGGGAAGGTAGCAGGAAAAAAAAAGGCAACAGAGATTGTTGACATGCTATGATTCAAGAGAATATGTCCTTTTAAGGCACCATGTCACACTTTCGTGCTCAAACACTTTGCTTCTCTGTGACCTTGAGCTCCTTCTGCTTCAAAAATTAGGTGAAAAATGATAAAAGTGAGAGGCTGTGGGGATACAACTACAGAGAGAAGACCTTCAGCTGAGAAATGACAGATAGAAAAGGTTGATTGGACCCAAAATACTTCATCTGATGCAAAAAAATCCAAAACCCAAAACTGTCAGAGCAGGAAACTGTTCAGTGTGCCCTTCTCACCTCTTCCAACAGTCCATCCTCTGGACACTCCAAGTGAGGAGCAAGCAGATCCATTCTCCCCAAGGCCAGGATGAGCTCCAGGATCTGCTGCCTTCCAGCTGATGGCTCTGCTGTTCCTGCAGCTCAAACAGCCACAAAAAACACCATATCCATGCAGTGAGAGAAAGGGTTTTATGGTATGACCTGCCAGTAGCTAAAATGCAAACAACAGCTCTCAGTGGATGCTCCAAAACACCCAAAACTCATCCATGCCATGTATCACTCACAAAGCACAGCTTGAAATAAAATACAGCAGAAATCACTTTGTCCTCTGTCCCTAACCAATTATTCAGGAGGACTTATCTTAAATCTCCATAAATTATTCCACGCCATACGTCTTTTAAAAAAACATTTTCACAACATTTGCCAACATTGTTAACTGCTGGCTCTCAGAAGTTGCTTCATCTGTTTGTGCAGGTCCTGAAGGACTGTCTTTGCTCAGATTTGTAGGCTTAAGTATCAACTGCACCAAATCAAGTGGAAAAAAAAAAATAAAGTAGCAGTTGCTCAGCATTTCTGAAAATTAAAGAAGCATCTGTTTGGATAAAATACGGGGAGCTCTCTTTATGATTACGGTTTTTATTCACAGTGAATTAAAAGCTGGGAAAAGCAGCCCAGAAGAGGACTCTGCAGTACCAGATATTATGGAAGTGTGGAAGGAAGAAGAACAAATTGAGAAGAAAGGTAGAAAAAAAAATTAGAATTTTTGATTTTTTTAAAATTACTGATAAATCTAAGGCAGAGTTCTGTCCATATGTGCTCATGGCATCCTTCTTTTCTAATTTGCAGGTTAGGAATATTCAGCTTTGACTGTCTCCTGGACTGCTCTATGACTGTCAGCTTTTTTTTTTTTTTTTTTTTTTCATTTTTTTACTCAAAAGTTGAGGATTAAAAATATGTAGAGAAAGCAATCTTTAATGTTTCGGGGTTTAATTTGCTGTTTATAAGGGGTTTAAAAGTTATGGAGATGTAATGGAAGGGGGAAAAAGTATTTGCAACTGTTGCTAAGGCAAGCTGCGTTCGTAACCTCTGGTTTCAATCTTTTCTTCTACTCATAACTTCTCAAAACCTCAATGTTGAAATGTTTCTTTATCCCCAGCCCCAATGCTTTTTTTGGCATCCTTATTGGGATCCAAATCAAGGCACCAAGGCCAGAACCTCATCTGAAGTACAAAGAAACTCTTGGAGGCTCCAGCAAAGACGGGGCTGTTATCTTTTTGGAAATACACAGTAAATCCTTGTGCAAAAAGTGAACAAATGAGATGCACCAGGAGCACAGCAGGAAAAGACTCCTGAACCTTATACTAAACTTCAAAACTTCCAACTCAGTCTCCATTAAAGGATTCCTCTAACAAAACTGGGCATTTTTGACACGTTTTTCCAGCCCAAAGCTTGGCACCCTTACCACTGCTTGGATACTTCATGGACAACACGAAGGTGTGAATGCACACAATTTATTTGGAAAAAAAAAAAGAAATTGTCTCCCTTAGTCAACAGGAAGCTGTGAAGCCTTTATGAAGCTGGTAATGACCACAGTCAGTCCAGAAATGGTTGCTGTGGTCTGGTCTGATGCCACCGAGACAAGAGATCACTGTGCCCTAAAACACCATGTGAGAGCACTTCCAAAGGGGAAATTTGGGGATAAAAAGGTACACAATGCAGCTGCATATTAATTTTAAAGTTGCCAGGCTATTGAAAATCAAAGCAGTGGGAGTTGAAGCTAGAAAACAAGCTGTTATGTCCCTTCTTAGAAAAATGTCGTTTTCTACTGAAAGAACACATTGGAGAAAAATGCCATGACTGGTAATCTGCATTTACACTTAAGATCAAAATCCTCAATAGAAAAGTGAAGCATTTTCTTCAACAACAAAAGTTTCTGGAACCGGTTTAGGACAACTTTGCCATCATATCTCACTGAAGAATCATTAATCTCCAACTGAAATTAATCTCATAGTATTTAGACTGAGAAAAACTATTCTATTGATTAATTTAAGCTCATATGCTTCTTACTGAAGAACAGGATTTAGATAGTGATGCCTCTGATAGAGTAATGCTCGTTAGTGTGGCTGATGTTTTCTGTATACCTAAAAGCATTTTTAAAAATATTTAGCACAGCTAAGAGAGAGGAGATGGGTATCTGCCTCCAGATATCTACTTGAAAATCTTCAAATGCCGGGGCACTTTTTTTAATTCACTGATGTAGAATATGCCTGTTGGAGCTTTACTGCATCTCTGTGTTTATCAATACTGTCAATAACAACAAGGTGCTGTGATCTCCACTGACATAAAGTTCTTGTGTGCAGAGACAAATGACATAAAAATGCACAAAAGGTTCACAACATAAATGAACAAGCAGGAGCGCAAACAGATCCATGTGTGAAACTTTGCTATAATGAGGGGCAAAGATTTCATTCACTCCAGAGACAGAAAATCTCATTCATGGACTGTGTGATATATCCGTGGGCACAAAGACTGCGGAAAAGTTCAGAAATGGAGGAGCTGAAATGCAGTCCTTACTCTCATTAAAACCAATTTCTGTGTAAGACTCGTTCTTTGTATCTGCTGTTAGCTTTTGCTGGAGTTCTGGGTATGGCTCAAAGATAAACAGGCTGCTTAATTATTAGTTGGTGATGCATGACAGAATTTTGGGAACAGGACTGTAAATGTCACAGACAGTAAATATGTTCATATTTTGAAGTTTGGAGGTAGGCTGCAGTTGCCTTCACTGCAAAGAAAATATCTACATACTTCTTTATTGTTAGCAAGCCTATTTTAATGAGATAATTACAGAGATTTGGGTCACTATGAGGGCGAAAGAAGTCTTCAAATAGACCTACACAGTTCCGTGCCCTGACTAGCTGCAGTCTAAACAGACTAAGATTTGACAGAACATTTTGCAGCATTAACACAGAGTTTTGGCAATGCTAGTCTCAGGAAAGGTGTTGAATGGAGAAGAATTTCTTTAGTAGCATCTGATATTTCTGAAATACCTGTTGTATCTGTGAAAAAAAAAGCTCTGTGGAGCAGATTTTTTGTTGGTATTAGAGTTTGTGTACAGCACAGTCTATTACTTTCTGAAGACTTTGAAAACTGCATGTGTATGAATTCGTGTGTATAAATGCATGACCCTTCAAAACACCACAAGGCTGGGTTTTAGAAGAATCTTCTTGTGTTTTTAACAAGTGTCTATGCTATATGAAGAACAGAATTTCAGAATGAAAACTGGAATAATCATTCGTTGCATCATTCCGCCATTCAGTAGAAGGATGATTATAAACTTTTCAACTGTTAAACTTTAGCTTGTTAGAGATATTTATTTACAGGTAACAGATTAAAAAAAAAAAAAAATTCAAAATCCAGAGGGAAAGAAAGCCCAGCAGCACAGAAGTTAACTTCTCACATCTATGAAAGCAAGACGCCCAAGCAGCAGACTGCAGGCAGTGCTGCTAAATAAACTGTTAGCAGACATCCTTCCAGCCATGCCTAGTTAGAATTTACTATTGCAAGACATATGTATGCCATCGATCTAGAGGAATTTTTCCTCACAAATGTAAAATTGTACCAGAATTTCAGCAAGCAGATGAACAAATTAACAGCTGAAGTCTTCTTCAGCCCCACAGCCAATAACTGAAACAACCACTAGTGGTATATGCTGGGATTTTTTGAAGTGTGTTCAAACACACGCAACTTTTTTACCTATAAAATAACCCAACTTTACAGAATCTGTTGAGGAAACAGACCAGACCACCGTAAGGCTCCTCTAACTCCTTCAGAAGTTAAAGAAATAGGCAAAGCGAACCGCGCCGCTCCCTCCGCCGCGAGGAGCGGAGCAGGGATGGAGATGCGCTCCATGAGTTATTTAACGCGGCTCGGCAGCTCCTGCTGAAATCACCGTGCCGAGGTCACCGCGGAACCTGCGCTGGGGAGAGGACGAGCGGAGGGGTGCGGAACGAGCTCGATGAGCGCCCGGAGAGCCCCGGGGACCTGCGGCGGGGAGGGACCGCGCTCCGCC
>VZRL01000884.1:116418-156050 GCA_013397895.1 Origma solitaria | reverse complement strand
GGCCGCAAGATGAGTTTCCCGGCGGAGGACGGCGTGGGCAGCCTGTGCCACAAGGCGCTGCAGATCATCTCCGAGCTGTGCCTGGGCGGGCAGGTGGAGCGGGAGAAGTGCGCCGGCATCTTCCCCTTGGAGAGCGCCCGGCAGGGCATCGGCGGCGCAGGGACCGACCCACAGCGGCCCCGGGACCCACAGTGGCCCCGGACCGACCGACAGTGGCCTCGGGACCGACAATGGCCCCGGGACCGACAATGGCCCCGGGACCGATCGACAGTGGCCCCGGGACAGACAGACAGCGACCCTAGGACCGACAGTGGCCTCGGGAGCGACAAACAGTGGCCCCGGGACCGACAGTGGCCCCGGGACAGACAGACAGCGACCCCGGGACAGACAGACAGTGGCCCCGGGACAGACAGACAGCGGCCCCGCTCGGGGCTCGTCCTGCCGCGGCGTGGGCGGCCGGAGAGCGCAACTTTTTGCTTTGCTTTCCGTGCGTGCGGAGGGGGCGGAGGGGGGTCAGGCACGCTTTAAAATCCGCTCCTCTCTCCTCTCGCAGCGCCGGGGCTAACGGGGAGCGCTCGGGGCAGCGCCGGGAGCGCCGGGGCGCTGCGGGGACACGGGGGGCTGCGGGCGAGGCTGCGGGGCCGGGGGCACGGACGGTCCGGGGGAACAGAAATCGCCGCCGCCGGACCCCCGCCAGCTCCGGCGGGGCTGTCTCCACGGCAGGAGTTTGCAGGGGAAGCTCGGTTGCTGCTGCGCGGTGTGTTCGCGGCGCGGGCAGCGGGCGGAGGCTGCGCTGATGCTCTGGGCACGGGCGGGCAGCGCTGCCCAGCGCCCGCTCGCCTGTCCCTTGTCGCCGGCTGTCCCTGGGCGTTCGGTGTGCGGCACTTGCGGTCCCGGCAACAGGTTGGGTGGTGGGGGCGATGGCAGCCGGCTCGGATCGGGGCTCGGGGGTCGCAGTGTGCTCTTTCTGAGTGTTTTGCATCCTCTGCGCGCATCGCTGGGGGCGACGGGAGAGCAGTGTGACAGGCGCTGCGAACCTGTGGAGTCAGGGCGGAACTTCAGTCCGGCCCAGGACGATGTGGGTAGGGTGGAAGGAGGAAATTCGGATTAATAGAAACCTTCCGAAGGCAGAAAAATTGTCGTATTGAAAAGAAGATTTTGAGTCCTAACAGTGGTATCTTTGGTCCCTGCTTTCTGGATTTTCTGCACCTTTTGGAAGCGGCTCTGCACTTTTACATTTTCCTGTGCAGAGCTCTCTGGACACCTTGCTTTCCTTGGCACTTATTTTTAGGACGGGGCTTAAAAATTACTCGGAGTTCTGTGTTTAGTTTGTGCCGGAAGGGATTGATAACCTCTACTGTCTGTCCATAAATGCAAATGAGCAGCTTGCATTCTGGCTGGCAAATGCCAAGCGCAACAGAGCAAATTAAATAAACGCCGGGTCATGTAAAGCAGCAGGTTCTCAGCGTGTGCCCCAGCTGCGCTGTCGCTGCCACTGCAGCTGATTTTTTGTTGTTGTGTTTGTTTTCTTTTCACTTAGAACCCACAGATCTTACCACTAATCTGGGGTTATTTGTGGTACCTCCGATCAAAATCACTGTTGTCTGACCCTGCCCTGCTCAGCCCAGCCCAGCTGGGCAGGGCAGCAAGGTGAGGGGGGCGAGGGGGCTGCAGCGGTTCCCCCAGCACAGATCATGGATATTCTGCCCATGAACTGTGTTAGTCTTCATGCTCTGAACGGTAGAAGGTTGGCTGAAAATAGCATTGCCCTGTGCAGCCTGGGAAGGTGGGCTCTGCAGAGCTGGTGTATAAACAGGTGGGATATGAAGGACACAGAGCATTCCATGAGGTAAACCAAGACCTGCTGCTTAGAAAATGTGAATATTCAGCACTGGGTTGGGTATTGCATTGTGTATAATAAGAGGAGCTTCTTTTTAAACATTTGTTGAAGGTCAGTGTTCTTCTTGGGTTTCCATTTGTAAACCCTGCCTACCTTACAGTTGTTGGGTTAGGGAAAAAATATAGTTAACAGAGCAGGAGCTGGAACCACTGGGTACAGCATCTCAGCTGAGTTCCTGAATGTCACTTTTTCCTCCTTAAAAGGAAAGCAATATTAGATGATGGGTGTCAACTTTATTGAGATGCACAGTATATTGAGCATTGTCTCATTAATAATAATGCTAATGAACATATATTAATAATCTGTCTCCAGAGGAGGAACAGACACACTGTCTCTGTTGATAATTGACAATATTTTAATATGTAAACACTTGGGTAGACAAGATACATTTCAAACTTGCATCAATTTTATGAGCAGAAAGATTCTAAATACAGTTCAGGCTGAGAGAAGCGGTGTCATTGAAAGGTGAGCCATGCCTTGTCTCTTCTGCTCTTCAAATGCACACAGAATTCCTTATCATCTCTGTGGAGAAAGCTAATGCTGTCCAGAGCATTGAACAACCACAGATCCTCTTCTTTAAAGGTAGAAATGTTAAATCCATTCAGTTTTCCTCATCTCAAAAGGATACCTGAAAGTGTCACAAAGGCAGCACAGGTAAAAATCACTACTGGGATGTCACTAAAGGAGAGAAGTCTGAGCAGCACCAAGTCTGACAGAGCTCCAGAAGGGTTTGGACAATGCTCACAGAATCTCAGTGTTGGAATTCTTGGGGATGGTCCTGTCCATGGTCCTGGACCCGATGGTCCTTGTAGGTCCCTTCCAGCTCAGAACATTCTGTGATTCCATAAACCTTGAGGAGACACATCTTTGGAAAGGAAAGAGCAGTGCAAGAAGCCTTTCAGAAAGTAAAAGAGTAGGTGATAAAAAGGAAAGCAGACCATTTCTATTTAATACAAGAACAAAAACATGTTCTGGAAGCTGAAAACACCATGGAATGCAGCTAGAACTGCACTGATATGGTTGTGCTGGTGAGTGTGATGATAGTTTTGTGTTCAGCTGGACCATGAAAAGCAGCCAAGCTTCTCGAGGAATCACCTCTCAAGGCAGAAGATTCATCACAGGCTCAAAGCAAAATATGAAACACTGACCCCATGACCCAAGAAGTTTCAGAGAGAAGCAGAGAGGCTGGGCAGGGATTTTTTTGGTAGTGTAGATGTCCAGGTGGGAGAAAGAAGCATGAAAGAGATAGCACAAACAAACACAAAGAAGAGGAAGCTGGAGACACAAACAAAACAGTCAGAACAAAAGAAATGGTGAGTATGGCTCTGGGAAGGCAGAGTATAACAAAATGGAGCAGCAAAGCAAAAAGGGGAAATATTCAGGTTTCCTGCCAATGAGAGAACAGTCAGGATTACATCCAAGAAATGACTGATTATTCAACATTTTTTTCCTCTCAGTGACAGCACCAACACCTTAGGACCCTCAATGACTGCTCACTACATGGGTGAAGAAGGGTTAATCATATTTAGTGTAATGAATAATAATCCATAGAACTCATAGCAGAGAATCTTCATGAGATAGATAATTTTGTAAATTTCTAAGAACTTTAGACAATTAGTGAATATAGACATCTGTTGTTATATTTTCTGCCCCAGTAATTACAAGAACTATTAATTCTCTCATCTCAGGGGAATGCTCAACTGAAAAATTAGGAAGCTGTTTATGTTTATAGTACCTTTGTATGATTAGATGACTGTGAGCTTTCTTCTGAAAGTTATAGCATTTTTGGCAAAATGCTCAATTAGATGTGCAGCTGTTTTGTTTTTATTTCACACCTCCAGTACATTTGGGCAAAATAATTAAGATGTCAATTAGAAGAGTTCAGGTGGAAAATAAACGGGAGCTGGATGTGCAGGATTTCACATAATAAAATTTATCACTAAACTTAGTAAATAATTAATTTTCTATAACTGTCCCAAACTCATCTATGCAGTATGGTTATACTGGTATTTTGGCTCAGGTTTTCTCATTAATAAAGGACTCTAATTAATTTTTTCCAGCTAAGCATCCCTCCTAATTTTCAATGGAACCAAGCACATCAAAGGTCCCAGTTGTGAGCATTTCTGAAGATTAAGCCAATTGCATACAGCATAATGAGAGGAGTTTGGACATTCTGCTCTAGGGACACATGTTTAAAATTCATTTTATGTCCTCTGCAAATGGTGGGCACTTTGTGCTGTGTTCGCCTTTTTTTTAGGCCTGCTGGTCATGCAAAACTTTGCTCTCTCATTATCAGTTCCCCTGGGTGAGCAGTGTTTATTACAGAGCTGGAAACCCAGCTGCTTCCCTGGCAGGAGGGCAGATTTTAGCCCACTGGTGTGGGTAGAGAATATCCTGAGAGTGATGTTCACTCTTGCTCCTCTGCTTGTCAGACAATTGATTTTTCAAAGCTGACCATGCAAAGAGCATCAGCTTCTAGGGGATTGTTTGTTATCCATCCCCATATTCTCCTTAAAGTTATTTTATTTATATAAATATTTAATCTACCAAGTTTTTAACCCTCCCCCTGATTGACAGCTTGCTGTAGGAGTACAGAGGGATTAAGAAAACACCAGAGCATCCTGCCCATGTCCATTCTGTAACACAGACTCTGTCTTCCACGAGCAGCAATGCCTTGTGTCCTCCTGCTGAAGCTGGCACGAGTCTCCTGCTGCCTGCCAGAAGCTTCCCTGACAGCTCTCAGCCTGCTGGGTGGCAGCTGAGAATTCACATTGAGTCCTGGCTCCTTTGAACACACACAGAGTGTAAGCTTACCCTGCCTGGATGTATTTAGGGCAGGGGGAAGAAGAGATTTACCCCATAGAGTGCTTGGAAATTCTTCCCAACTGTGCCAAAGTGAGCGTGAAGGGGACAAGGAATGGCCTGGACAAAAGTGAAGGCTACTGCCATCAGTGTCATAGGAGAAAGGGACATTTTCCTCCATGGTAAAGTCACAGTTGTGTGAAACAAGTGAGCATTCTGTTACGGAGAAATTAAACTGTGCTACAGGGAAATGAGGGAAGATCAAATAATAAACATTTTAACAGTTAATAGACTGACCAAATTATTTACAGTGCAGTTCATTGCCTGGTTAGATCAATGCTACTACCAGAGAAATAAGGCTGGGTGGGGAAAAAGTGCAGGGTTACTGAAAAATATAACCTCCAAAATCCGTGTTAACAAGCTGTGAAAACCAGAAATGCATCTAATTCAGCAGTGTAAAGACAAAACAGAGGGGTAAACGTACCACTGAGACCAGATTTATTTACAGCAAATGTGAAGGCAGTCACAACAATGCAGACAGCAGAGACACACAGTGAAAGCAAGAGGTTTGCAAAAGAATTTTCCTCTAGCCACGTTTTGTAAAGAAACACAGGGAAAAAATACAGAAATTTCTACCATCTGGACGACAAATCTGTAATGATAATGGAGAGACAGTGTTTTCCTGGGCCCTGTCATATGTGTGAGATGTTTGTTACATAATGCTGGGTAAGAATTAACATAACCATGCCAATTGAAAGATGAGCTGCACAAACCTCCTTCCAGCTGAGGTGTGCTGTGGTGAACAGCAGTCCAGGGAGCTCAGGATGGGTTTTCATTTCCTTGTCCCATCTGAAAGAGGATAATGAAGGCTTCTTGAGATCCTCCCAAGTGTGAGAACGGCGTGGGGCCGAGCCCAAGGCTGGTTTTGGTTTTTTGTTGTGGGTCAAGCAGGGAGTTGAGATTGAGTTGAGATCTCCCATTGAGATTGAGAGTCAACAAGCAGAAAAGCAGCTAGGCCAGAGAAAACCTTGGAAGTGAAGACCAATAAATCAGATTTGGTGTGTTACAGCTGAGAGGACAACGTACAACATTGTTCCTTCCTACACTGAAGACAAAAAAAAAAAAAAAAAAAAAAAAAATTACCTAGCCAGGCAAAAGTGAGGGCCATCATCTCTAATATAGCTTAGATAGATTGATTTTGACAAGAGATTAATAATTCTGCGTGCTGTGATCATGCAGTAAATCACAGTGATACTTCCTGACTTCATCTGTCAGGAAACAACGCCACAGAGCTCTGCTAGCGTTGAGAAGTGATAAAGTCCTGATAAAATTTAATAACTGAAAGCATTAAATGTTTCTAGCAGCCAGTAGATGGTGGTGGAACAAATTCAGGCACCAGAGTGAATGAACAGGGAGGGAACACCTTCACAGCAGGGCCAGAGCTGAGGTTTGAGGGAGATCTTCAAAGCAAGCTCCTCCCTGAGAGCAGGAGAGGTCACACCTATGCTTTTCAGTGTGAGGTGTTTTTTGCTATTTGATGCCCAAGTCGAGTGTTTTGGCAGGCTCGGGTTAAGAGAGAAAACACAATCTCTGCCCCTGCCGCTTTCTGAGGCATGCTGGAGCATCGTCTCCCTGTCTGAAGGGATTTGGATGAGACAAGGAATTGTGGAAGATCTGCTAATGCAGAGTGAAAATTAATACCATCAACTTTTTATGTGCTTAAAGCTTCCCCAAGGAAAGCCGAACAGCAGAAATGATGGTTTGGAACAACAAATTCATCTACATGGGGATAAAGCAGATTTATTGACCTTTTATAATTTATAAGAGTCCTACTTCCCTTCAAATCCTAGAAAATCAGACACATTAATTTATCTGATCAAGCTGACTCCTGGTATTGCACACACAATTCCTTTATTATGGAAAGGGTGAAGTCCTTTATTGCTTGATGAACAAGGGAACAAATTCAAAGTTAGAGAAAGAGATGTTTGAAAAAAGCTTACAGACATTGTACTCTAAATATTTAAGAGAACCAGGGTTAGATATGGACAAGGAAATGGATCAAAAGAGAATATAACAAACCAAATGCAGAGAGTTTTTGAGGCTTCTCAAATAACCACGCCTGTCTTAAGTGAGAAATACAAAATGGTCCAAAATTCCATATCTTCAAAGACCAGTTTTTAATATAAAACCATAAGGAAACAGGATGCTTTCAGTTATTAAATTTTGTCAAGAGCAGGAATATGACATTAAGGACAGAGGTCAGCAAAGGGAATTCACCAGGAGTGAAATGGGAACTCCACTGAAGTTATTGGAATTCCATTGAAGTTATTGGAAGATCTCCCATTGACCAGAAGGGGATGGTGTGAGAAAAAAAGATTTTCTTGACATTCCTGAGTATACCAAGCATGAGAAGAAGAAGAATGGGAAATGCATAATTCAGAATTCATAATATTTCTGAATATTCAGAAGGCTGTCCTGTCCTATGCAAATCTGAATCATTGCCATTAAAGCTGCAATTACCACTTCAGAAAGAGCTGTCAAACAACTGCTCCTCATCCAAGATGGTTCTTATTTTCTTTTGGACCACAGACCAGTGAGAACATTCATCTCATTTCATTATTAACATTTTATATTCCAGAACCAAACTTCCTGTAGAAAGTTAATAAGAGACTTATCCGGCCCAACACACAAAGGGTGATTCCAGTCTTCACATAACAAATGTCTCATTTTTGCTCAGTTGGGTGACTGACAGAACTAAGGATATAAAAAAATACGCTTTTAATGTTAATTTTTATGGCATGTTGATTGTTTTTTAGCAATTCTGACAGTAAACGTAATTAAATAGTTATTTGTAGTGAACTTTTCTTAGGTCAATATTTTTTACAATTCAAATATTTGTTGCATTATGAAGTTCAATGTAAGAAGTTGTTTATTTCATTAATAAAATAGCAAAACTTGAGACTACAACTGTTTGTAGAATTATTTCCTTATCTCTGCTCTTGAGACTCCAGATGTTTCATGGGATTATTTTATGGCTATAAAACATATATTTTCTGTAAAGATTTGGGGAGCTTTCTCAACTTTGAAGTCGTTTAATGGAAATACAGCAAAAGAGCTTAGACAAAGCTGAAATACAGGGGTAGGTGTTGAAAGGAGACAACAAGTTATTTGAAGGCTTGAAAAATGTCTTGCAGTGAAAAACTGAAATTAGAATTGGCTAGAAATGCTTTGATGCAATGTTCTTCAGCTGATAGTATCTATTCATCAAATTGAAACTCTGCTGGAAGGGATCAATTTTCATATTGCTGGTTTTGAAATGTTTCCAGCAGTTTCAAAGTTGTTAAAACATCCTCCTTCAACACTTTCTAAATTAAAAAAAACCCTGCAATTTTCAGTTCTATGAGTCTTCCTCTCAAAATATAACCTAATTATGCCAACCATCCCTAAACCGAGCTGGAAATATTGCAAATTAGCCCAAATTGAATNTCTTTTTGTTTTTTTTTTTTTCTTTTGGTTTTTTTTTTTATTTCTGGTAGACTATCAACACTTTCAGAGTTCTACTTTTTGTCAGGCTTTGAGAAAAGAAAAAGAATTTGGTGGGGTTGCCTGTCAATTCCATGAACTAGTTCAGTTCCAAACTGTTCCAGAAGTGGCAAAGCCAATTGAGTTTTGAGTCCTGGGTTTGTTTCCTGGCACAGATTATTTTATTTACATATTGCATAGGGTGTCTTATGAAGCGCAGCATATCTTTTAATCCCTCATACAAAAACATGAAAGAAATTATTGTAAATTACAACACAGAAATACAAATTTGTGACAGATCGATTAATCATTGGAAGAATCTCTAAAGGCAGCATTTCTCAATTTTTGCCCTTGTAAAGAGAGGAGAGTTTGCTGCAGGACACGCTCAAGCCAAGCACTAATTAGTGGGCTGGGAAGGATATTGGGGTAAAAAGTAGATTAAAACAAATAGTCTAATAATCCCTACTGGGGATAAATTATCGAGAGAAATCATATGCAGAAGTATCATTTACTTTTTTGTTACATTATTATTGGATATAATTATGCATCCATTCATTTCATGGAGGCATTTTCCATCCAAAATTTGACATAAATTATTCCTCACTAAACTGCCATGCTTATTGCAAGGACTGCGTTTTGACATTTATTCACAAGTAGAAAAGGAAGGGTTTCTCAGGCCTGGCAGGAAACGGCCAAGGAGACAAACTTCTGTTCAGGGCAGTGCCAAACTCCTGAAATCCAGAAGTTAATTTCCCCATGGTGCTGGCCAGGACATTTGTGATGTGAGGTTGAACAGAACTATCAAATCTCCACACTACAACATTTTCTATGTTTTTGCTTTTTTCACTTGTTTTCAAGAGTGGTGGTCCTTCAGTTCAGTGTTCTTTGCTGAGAGATTCACCTGGATATTATATATTAATAAAGAAAATATTTCTTTATTATTATATTTATGTTTCACATCATATTCTTATATTTATACTTCAATATTGTTATATTTATATTTAATTTATATTTATTATATTATTATTGTATTAATATTTCATCCTCATCTTTCTCCATCATTCTGCTTCATCTTCCTATCTTCATTCTCAGAAGGGCTGGTGAGGTTCTCACTGCTTCATGGAACTAATCCATACCTTTTCCTTCATGTGAAAATCTATAAAAATGTGCTCAAACTCTGCACTTTTCCAGTGATTCAGTTTAGTAGCCTGGAGTTGTGGACCCAAAATATTAACTTTTAAACTGTCAGAACTCCTTGTGACCAACAGGAGCAGCCATTTCTTGAGGAGTTGTGGATCCAAAATATTAACTTTTAAACTGTCAGAACTCCTTGTGACCAACAGGAGCAGCCATTTCTTGAGGGCTGTTTAAGCAGGGCTTAGTGAATCGTTTTAAAGCATATAAAAGGCTCTTTTGAAAAGGAAAGGGTTTTTTTTAGTTATGATATTACATGACACCGGAAAAATGAAATGGAAAGGTGTCACAGAGAATAAAACTCCTAATTAGGGCTGAAGTGGCTGTCCTGGGGATCCACCATCCCCTGAAATGTGTGTGCACGGAATTGTGCTGGTATGAAATCTCTTCTGTCTCTGGCCAGGCTATTGGAAATGCTGAGCAGTTCTGGCAGCAAAAGTCAAATGCAGGACAGCAGGGGCAGCTCAGTGATCTGTGCACAGCTCAGGGCATTTCACAGCCATCTCTGGAGCCACAACTGCGTTTCCACGGCAGAATTTTAGATATTTAGATATTTCCTGATATATCTCTGCTATCTTGCTCTCACGCAGGCTTGATCGGGAGCTGAAGATTTAAACAGGAGTTTATTTGTGACAGACTTTATCTTGTTCCTATTTACGCCTAAATGTTAGGTTTTAAAATGTTCCTGAAGCAGTTGGCACACGGAGTCAGAAGTTTGGCAAATTCTGCAGAAATCTGTGCATCAGCCTGGCAGTTCAGATCTGCTCTGTCTTCGTGTGCTCTGACAGAAGATGTTGACTGTGCCTTCACTTTTTCATCAAGATGTGCTCTTGGTGTTCTAAATATATGTTCTAAAGAGCCAAGGCTCCAAAACCTCTCACTAAAATTAAAGTTATTGATGTTTTCAAGAGCTGTGTGTCCTCTACCTGAAGTCAGCAAAGAAAGGATTTGTATGTCACCTGCAAGCAGAATTCTGCCTCTATCAGTGCTTATTATTAAATCAGAAAATGAGATTTGGGAAGAGAATTCTCATGTGTTTGCTTTAAATCTGAGTGAGGTTATTTGTTGTTTGATTAGAATAACTTTGCTTTAACCCTAGCCAATATTTCTTTCACTTACTGATCTCAAAATCCTTTGCCAACAATGGGTGGCAGTTTTTGGGACCGTTTTATTCATCTCTTACTTCGTGAGAAGGATGTCTGAAGGAGTGTGGGGTTAGTGGTACAGATGTTCTTGGCCTGAACAATAATTAATGGAGTGTTTGTGAATCAGAAATTAGAAAATTATAACATCTTGAAGGTAGAGGCTTAGATATCGAAAAGAAAAAATAAAAAAAAAAAAAAAAAAAAAAAAAAAAACCACAAAAAAACAAAAAACAAAAAAACAAACAAAAAAAAAAACCACCGAAAAACCACCACCTTAAATAGGAGTTTAAAGCTCTAGACCAACATAATGACAAAAATGCTTTTCTCTCCTTGCACATGTAATTTGTAATGATTTTTTTTTCTCTGCCATGATGATTTTTCATCTCCAATTCCTTGCAGATGTCTCGGTCAGTCTGCTGGCGGTCGTGGTCAGCTTCTGCGGGCTCGCCTTGCTGGTGGTGTCTCTCTTTGTCTTCTGGAAGCTGTGCTGGCCCTGCTGGAGGAGCAAACCTCTCACCTCCAGCGCCAACAATGTCCCGCAGAGCACCTCCAGCGCTCCCACGGAGGCTCTGGAGAGCAGCGAGAAGAAGGAGGTTAAAGAAAACGGGAAATCCACGAGCAAGGTGCTGGAAGCTGCACTGAAAATCAGCCACACCTCTCCGGATATTCCGGCAGAGGTGCAGAACGCGCTGAAGGAGCACCTGATCCGACACGCTCGCATGCAGAGGCAGATCACCGAGCCCACGTCTTCATCCAGGTGAGGCAAAAAAACTCACTCCCGTGACTCTTTCCCGAGAGATCGGAGAGCAGGAGGAGCTGGCTGGAAATTTCCAGGATTTTGGGTTATTCACAAGTCTCTTAGTTGTGTGTTCACCTTCACGTGTGAAGGTAAAACTGCAGTGTTCTTGGGACAGAATATTCTGAAATATTTACCGTACCTTCAGTTTTTAACACGTGAAAGCCAAATCTACATCTTCTACTTACTACTTTGTACATACACGTATTGCTACTTTTAGCATTTCCGTTTTGGGTTTTGATTGTAGGAAAACTTATTTCAGTGCTGTTTTTTTAAGTACTGCAAGTCTAGCTTTTCACGGAGATTTTTTTTATAGATATGTCACTTGTTTTTGCAGATGAAAGTTTCCCTCTCAGCCAAATAAATGACAGAATCATTGCTCATGACACATTTCCTTAAGGCATTAATTTCCTTAATCAGGTTTGCTGATTATGAAGGAGTTAAAATTCCAATCTAAAAATACAGATCCTTAAGGAGTGATCTTAAACCTGTGCAGATTTTATATAGGTCTATAAATAAATGACAAGCATGCAGCATTCCTTAGTAGTTTCTTTTGTATTAAAGTGGAGGACACAAACTTTAATTTCGCTTCAGGTAACACTTTATATTGAAAAGCAGTGAAGATGTGTAGAGACCTATAGATTCAAATGGGATTTTCTTCAAATACTCTCGGCAAAGTTAAAGCACGGAGACAAACAATGAACTGCAGAGGTCAAATCCTACATTAAAAAGGGAGTGTTTGATAAACAGAGTGGGAAAATCAAGGCTAAAAGAGGTGCCTGGATTACTGGGCAATGCCATAAGTTACAGTACAGAGAATGTGTAGGAAGTGACTTTTCCTGAAAATGCAATTTGCTAAGGAAATGTATGCTAACAGAAAAAGAAGAAAAAAAGAAACAAAAAACCAAAAAACCAAAAAAACAGAAAGCATACCCAAACAAAAGAAGAGTGGGAAAATTAAGGCTAAAAGAGGCACCTGAATTATTGGGTAATGCCATAAGTTACAGTACAGAGAATGTGTAGGAAGTGACTTTTCCTGAAAATGCAATTTGCTAAGGGAACGCATGCTGACAGAAAAAACAAAAAAACCCAAAAAACCCCAAAACCAAACAAACAGGAAACCAAACGAAAACAAAGAAAGAGTGGGAAAATTAAGGCTAAAAGAGGTGCCTGAATTATTGGTTAATACTGTAAGTTGCAGTACAGAGAATGTGTAGGAAGGTAGGAAGTGGCTTTTCCTGAAAATGCAATTTGCTAAGGAAACGTATGCTAACAGAAAAAACAAAAACAAAAACAAACAGGAAACCGAACCCAAACAAGCAAAAGCAAAGGCTCACATTCACAGTAATGATTAGAGGCACACGGAGGAGAAGACACATGCTTTACCCTGAGTGGGCACATGCTCTGCTGCCTCCTGGGAGCCCTCCAGACGATGTTTTGCCAGCTCAGTGCACTCGCTGCAGCCCTGAGTGCTCGAGTGCTTCTCCTCAGCTGTTCCAAGCTCGTGGAACAGCCAACAGGAGCCGCAGGAGGCTCCCAAAATGAGAGCACTCCAGCCAGAGGAGCCTGACTGATCCAGCAGCCGAAACATCTCCTGAATAATGTAAAGTTTGTGCAGCTGGCTGGAAGCCACAGTACCCTGGCTGTGCCTGGTTCCTGCCACTGGATCCATCTGCTCAGAGCATCCAAACCACACCGAGGAACATTTCCACAACGCTCGGATGATCCTGAACTTGTAACTCTCACACTAAACACAGAGGGACCAAAACTGGTACTGTTCGGTGTGACAAGGCTCTTACCCAGCTCACTGCTGCCTAAAAGGAGAATAATTGAAAGAGTTTTATCCATCAAATCCAAGTATCCAGACTGTCTGACCTGCTGAACAGACAGAAGGAATAGCTGGCTGGCAAATGGACTTGCCTAGCCAGGGACATGCTCCAGATCTACTTCAGGCAGTGAAAATATTCTCACAGAGCTCTGGAGTGCTCTGGACTGGGATCTAATTTCATGTGAAATGTATGTGAAGCCAAGGAGAGTTTTACAAAAGTAAAACCTCCCATCAGTATTAGTCTTTGTGCATATGTTGGCAACCTTGTAAGTGAGTTTTCTTTCTATCTTGTCAAGATTATCAGGGTTAAATCTCCTCTGAAAGCGACAGTTCCTTTGCTTTGAGCAGCCCTGATTGTCACACCGTAGCCAGTGAATAGCAAGGTGTTTGGAAACCTCACCTTCTTTTAGAGTTTGGTGCAAAATTCTGCGTCCCGCTACAAAACTTGTTTAGAATGACACGTGTCTTAAAAATCACCCAGAAATGGTGATCTTTGTGCTGGTAAATGCAACGTTACTGCATCCCTGCCTGCCTTAACGGAGTCCTAACTCAACAGCTCACATTAATTGCTGCCAAGAATATCATGTGTGAGAGGAAATAAATAAAGAGGTGCCACTGGCAGGTGCAGAGGTGGCACAGCTTCTCTTGCCCCACTTCAATCTGCTTTGTTGTCCTGAGCGATTCAGACGCATCATCTCCTGAGTGTTTTCCATTGGCAAAGGACCTGAGACAAATGTTTGCTCTCTGGATTTTCTCCTGGACACTAATCTCACCTGAGCTGGGGCAAATTAAAGGGTTGTAATCAATCCTGAGATGCGTTCATGCAGCCATCAGCCCTTAATAAAATAAATTAAGGCATACCAAGTCATTGTAATTGAAACATAAGGATTTTAATAAGCCAATCAAAGCAGCAATAGAATGTGCCTGATTGCATTTTTTAGACTGTACATTGAACACAGCGATGTATTAGTATGGGGAAATCATACATTTCTGTTTCGTTAGACCTATATAATTTTCATAGTCCCTGATAACATGAAAAGACCTGTTTGATAAAAGCTCATTAGCCCTCGATACCAATTAACAGTACACTACAACAGAACTGCAGCAGTGGTGCTCATTTGCAAATATTTTTGCTCCGTGTTATTGAGAGCCACCCTTCCCAATACTTTGTGAAAGCATTCTGCAATGTAGTTTCTTGCTCCCGTGAAAATCCATCCCTCAAACACGCACCTGTATTTTCCAAGAACGTGATTTTTGCTCTTTAGGGTCAGCTGGAGAGGAATCTGTTGAACCAGGCAGTCCCCAAGGGAACAAAGGCAAAATGAGGCGCTTGGGTGTGTTAAGGTTAAGGAAAAACAAACATATCTATGGATTTAGTGTTTGCAAGGAGATGAGAGAAGGTTTTTGCTCTGTCTAAATACCATGGGAGATGATGCCCTTTTCTGGATTTGGTCCAACAGATTGGCCTAACGCTGTCTAGGAAAGCCAGACCAGAGTCACCCCTCGTAAATCTGAATTCATATCATGCATCAGCATCTTATCCCTCCCTTTTGTCATAGGTTTACAGGTTTACAGAGTCAGAAATCAGATCCACGCTGTCATTATGCCTATGCAAGCTCAGGTTTATATTAAGGATTTACATCAGATTTGTTATCCCGCAAAACACATTTATTATGTTATATTTATTTATGTTTATTATGTTATAGAAGGCAAGCCTGGAGTGTTGCAGTAAGTCAGTAGAGGTTTCAGCCTCTGCCTGGATTTGCACACCTTGGTGGCTCTGCCACATTGTCCCAACCTGCTTTCCTGACATCCCTGCGCTTCTTTCTCACACTCATTAATCCCTTTGTTACTGCAGAACAAAGGGAGATAAATATGTTGCCATGACGACAATGAAACGTCTTAATAATTAACAGACCAATTAGCTGTCTTGGTGAAACGCCGTGACTCAGAGCAGATCCTAGGCACTCTGTAATTAGGACTTTGGCTTAGTGGAGCAAAAGTGCTGCTGATTCCCACAGGGAACAGCCGCAGAAATGCATTCTTTTACTTAGTGACACCTCACAACAATTCAGTAGAAGCGCAGAAAGTCTGAACATTTAAAAGAAAATTGGCACCATAGAAATCACAGATTTGGAGTCCTGTATATTGCTTTTGCATGCATTAACCCAGATTGTCAACAATGCAAGAGAAGTTGAAGAAGCGATAGTTTGTTGTGGACCTGTTTTCACTCAAATTTGTGTAAAATCAGCCTCACTGGTTCCCCTGCAAAGGCAGTTTTAGCCACTGCTTATTGCACTGCATTTTGGGTGGAATTCAAGTCCTTCCCTGTGTTTGGCACACCTATGAGGTTGGATTTCTTGGAGGGCAAAGGCACAAGAACAGCTGGGAAGCTCCCTGAGGGCAATATTCTACTTTTTGGACCAGTCAGGGCCTTTTCATTCCTCACTGCATTCCAACATGGACATTATACACTGTGAATTCACAGAGTTTTAACTTTTAAAAGAGAAGAAAATCTTTCAGCTTGTGTCTGTAAAAAAAGAAAGGCAAAGTGTGTTACAAGAGTGCTGTTCACCTTAATTTGAGATTAAAACACCTGGATTTTTTTTTTTTTTAGCTACTTCAAGTCTAGACTGTGAAACTCTCCCTCCCCTATTCTGGCTCCCTGCACCTCGCAGGACTGAAACAGCTGAAAGGGGAAACATTCTTGTCTATTATTCAATAGCTGCAGATTACCCTCTTGCATCCCTGCTCGGCTGAACCTGTGCTCCGTGCCTTCTGCAGCCTCTTCACTCGCGGCAAAAACACAAATACCATCTACGAAATGAGTCCTGGTTGCTTTCAAATGGACAGTTTGCAAAGACACAAATAATATCTATGAAATGAGTCCTGGTTGCTTCCAAATGGACAATTTGCATTTCTGGTTCAAAGAAAGAAACGCACAGCTGCGGCACCTCTTGTTTTCAGAACACAGCACCGCGGGGAAAGCGAGCAATAAGGCGAGGCTACAGGTGGCATTAATAAGGAATTGATTGCAAAAAAAACAGAGGAAATTCTGACAATCGGATTGTTCTTTAATGGCGACTAAGTGTGGTCACAGGAGGAGGGTGGAAAGTTCTGCAGTACGGATTGCTGGGCTAGTGAAATACCCAAAAAATGTGAAAATGCCTGAAAAATAAACTGGGCAGAGTAGTTATAATGCTGCTGATAAATGCTGTGAAGGCTTTTGACCAGTGATTTGTACCTCTGTAAGGCTGTATGGCACACCTGGGGCTTGATTTCACTCTTAGGAATGGCACAAATTTCCATTCGGGTTTGTGAGCCAAGATAAGCCCATAAACACATATGTTTATGCAGCATTGTATTCAGAATTACAAGGAATTTAGCACATTGTTTCTTGCTAGTTGTACAGGAATCAGCTTTTTAATGCACTGCAGACCGCGAGAACAAAAGGAAAATAACCCGTGGCAGGAAAAGGTTGACCAAAACTCTGAAATGTACTGCAGGGAACATAACACAGAGGCAGAACAGAATGTTCCCAGGACTTTTGGAGAAGGCAGCCTGTACCTCAGCATAGGAGACACAGCAGGTGGATATGAAATGCTGTAGGATGGCAAAGCTGTGCTGAAAACCTCCAGACACAGCCCTGCATTTCCCTCTCAGGAAAATCATTTCCCTTGCACAGTCATCTGTGCGAAATGTTGGTAAATATTTAATTGGAAAGCCACCAAGGAATGCCTCAGAAAACCAGGGAGTAATGGTGACAATCCTGCAAGTGCTTTTTTTTCTCTCTGATTGTACTTTATTCAGGCCCTAGCACAGTGGGACCACGCGATGTTGGAACTGTCAACTTGTTCTGTGAAAGAACATGAATTCCGTTTCAGTGCATAGTCTGAAAGCAAAGTTATAAATACATTTATTTCCAGGACACTGGGTGTCTCTCGGGCCAAGAAATTAATTCTGAATTATCATTCCCTCTCAAGGATGCCTTAACACTTGCAAAACATGGAAGGTGGGTGTGGAGGAGATTATTTCTGAATTGTTTCAAAGAGAGCAGCCTTCACTAATTTGGCCTTTTATTTTATTTATTTTATTTCTATTGAGTGATGGTGTTTTTCCGGAGATAACCATGATTTTTCTTGTGTCTGTGTGTCCGTGCAGGCACAACTCTTTCAGGAGGCACTTGCCCAGGCAGATGCAAGTGTCCAGCGTTGATTTTAACATGGGGACAGACCCGGTTTTGCAGAGGGGAGAGACAACAACCAGCATTGGGAGAATCAAACCAGAGCTCTACAAGCAGAAATCTGTGGATTCTGATGGGCAGCAGGAAGATGTGAAAACCTGTGGAAAACTGAACTTCACTCTGCGGTATGACTATGAGAATGAACTTCTGGCTGTCACAATTGTCAAAGCCTTAGATCTGCCTGCCAAAGACTTCACGGGAACATCCGACCCCTACGTGAAGATTTATCTGCTTCCAGACAGGAAAAAGAAGTTTCAGACCCGAGTTCACAGAAAGACATTAAATCCTGTCTTTGATGAAACCTTTCAGTTTCCTGTGGCCTATGATCAACTCAGCAACAGGAAACTGCATTTCAGTGTTTATGATTTTGACAGATTTTCTAGACATGACATGATCGGGGAAGTTATTCTTGATAACCTTTTTGAAGTCTCAGATCTCTCCAGGGAAGCCAATGTATGGAAAGACATCCACTGTGCCACCACAGTAAGTAATGTGTTCCAAAAGCATTGACATGATATTTTCATTTTTCTTTTGTGGTTTTTGGCAGTGTACCCTGTTTATCAGCAGAGTCTGGAATTACATAATTTTTTTTAAAAAGAAGCTGTCAATATTTTCCTTTGAGCACAGAGAATAATGCTTGGGAAACTATAAAATTTAATTACCAAAAAATCTTCTGGGAACATACTGTCATCTTTATGGCTCACTGTGTGTATGTATATAAATTACATTTATTAATTAAATACTACACTCATTGCTTAGCAAGAACTAATAACACCTTCCTGTTACTAAAACACCCCGTCCTGAAAAATGACCATCTATCGAGGAAAAGGGCCCATCCTTTCCTGCCCTTGTTAGGAAATTTTCATAGGTTAGAAACCTTGTGAAGGAAAAGAGGCTGAAAGTGCTTGAAGTCTAAAATGTTCTTTGCTGACTGCACTGGGCTTGGGGTCCTCAGTAATTGTGTCTGCTGGCTGCTAGCAAAACTCCAGAGACACAAGCGAGCAGAATTAGGAAATAGAAATTAATTTATTTATTGTTGCAAGGAAATGAGGTCTGTGCACGGGTGACAGGATGAATGACAGGCTACCAGAGAGCAGCAATCTCCAGATATTGCCTTTATTAACCTCGAATTCCAAACTCAGCCTCCCTGGCTGGGGAAAAAAGAACAGCTAAAATGGTGAGGTTAAGGGTGTTTGTTTTGGTTTTGGATTTGGTTGCAGTTTCTTTTGGACTGATATGCTATTTATGGAGCAGTTTTCCATCCCTTGCTCCGTGGGTGTATCCAGTGTGAGTCAGGCCAGGTTTCAGCAAGGCCAGATCTCCACACGGGGGTGAGCAGATTAGCATAGCCCACAGCAATCATTTCAGCTCTTAATCGCAGTTTTAATACCTGGAGCTACTTTCCTGTTAATTTTAACTCAAATTATGTTTTAAAAATTGTATGTAAGAGAACACAGACCAGTGCTAGACATTACTTCAGTGATAGAAGCCTCACCCATCCTTCTCCACAGCCAGAGTGCCCATGCCTTTCCCAAAAATACTCTCTTGATGTTCGCAACTGCTGGAGAGGTCGAGGTCTGCATGATGAGGACAAGGAGGATTAGTGTGTCCTCACCCATTTGAGCATCTCTGTGACCGTGCTGGAGGTCAGGATTTTTTGGGAAGAGCCCCTTTCAAGCCAAGGATTGGCACTTAGCATTTCTGCTCAGGGTTGGTGATAGAAAGGATCCACTGTGCTGCTGAGCAGATGAGAGAATGCTCTGGATCTGTCCTTGGAGGAAAGTTTTGGAGATCTTCATTTAGGTTTGGAACTGCTTTAGGTCTGGTTGGTAATTAGAAAAGACAATGGAGGAAGGCTGGGTTCCCATCCTGAAGGCAGGGAAGGTCTCTATTATTATTATTATTACTTAATATTTCTTTACATTCACAACAACAAATGATTTAAATATTCTAAGAGCAATCATGGTTCCAGGCTCAGACAAGAATTAACCCTTCAGGAGCAGGAGGCACAGACATTTCAGAGCACCTGCCTTCCATCGTGCCTTCCACAGGGCCAAGAACAAACACAAACTTAATTGATTCATTTCCCAGGGCAGCAGCTCAATCAGTGACTGTGCTGAGAGGGAGCAAAGAGCTGGGTTTGATATGCAAAGAATAACAGAAGACAAAAATAAATATTAGCAGTGGGGACAAGGTTTCCAAAGGAAAATCCCCTGGAGAGGAGGTGGAATTAGCTCTCCAGTTTGAGCTTCAGAACTTTTAATAATTTCTGCGATAGTGTTGAGACCATTAGGTTTTAAATGCACAAATGAGGAAACAGACTGTAGATTTCTGTCCTGTTCCTTACTGTCACTCTTTGAACTCTGGATCTGTGCCTCAAAACCAGAAATACCTTCATATGTTCTTAGCGAACTTTCTGGGGGGACACAATTCCTTTCTCTTTCCATCCAACTCCCAACTTTCATTGCTGTATTTTATCCCTGATCCTTGAAGCTGAATAGCAGTAGCTTTTATCAGAAAGCAGAAATATGTATAATGTGCTCCTAAACAGAACAATAAATAGAGAAATCGGTCCTTTGGGGGAATTATCTTCATGCGGTATTCGAGTAATCCAAAGGTGTAGCTCTGCCAACGCATTTTTCTTTAAATTTGCATACTACACAGAAAAGCAATTTTCAGTGTTACTAAAGGAAACAGCTAAAAGTCTAGAAATACAAATGCCTGAATAACTTGTTATATAGCTAGAAAATTACTATTACTATTTATTACAGATGCTTATGCAAAATATAGTGGGAAAATTGAGAATGAAATTTGCAAATCATTTGTTTAGGAATCAAGTACAAAACAAACTCATGCTGCCCTTACTTTTTTTTCTATGCTACTGTTATATGCAATTTTTAAAACAGAATTCAAATTGCGATTAATAGGAAAGGAGTTCTAGATATTAAAATTGGGATTAAGAACTGAAATTATTACTGTGGATTATGATAATCGGAAGGATAATTAAAGTAGCAACAAGAAAGTTTTTGAGGCAATCTAATTTCTACTGCACTATTAATTATGCAGATACTTGTTATTTTAACCATGGAAATTAATGACAGACAAGTAACAATAAAAACACATAAATTTTCCAGTTCCAGTAGCATTTACACAGTTCATTGTCAGAATACATAGCAAATTGTTCTTTTAAGACTTTGTTTGGATTTCAAGACTTGAAAAATTAGCAGAAAAGAAGAAGAAACAAACATCAGTGAAAAAATGCTCTAAAGTTCACTTGTGAATCAAAAATGACACCTTATTTCACATATCAGCTCCTTTTTCACCCCTGCTTTCGTAGGAAACCAGTGCAGATGTTGGCAGAGAGGAGGGAGACTATGAATATTCTTAGGCTGGAAGTAGAGCCAGTAAATAACTTTTTTCTGTGCAGTTCAGGATTATTAGTGCTGATATTGAGCAGAAATTACCCTGGATAGGGAAGGATCTATAACCTTGTGAAGGTTCCTGGTTAAAAGTTGTCTCTTTTATTGAATTTAGCAGAAACAACTGAGGGAATTAATTGGACTGAGCAACAGCAAAGCTTTTTGCAGCAACAACAGTTTAAAAAACTCAATCAGTTTAATTGATCGAGTTCTCCAAACTGCTCCAAGTTCCCCAAACTTCTCACATCCCTCCCCTTTTATCCATATTGTGAGTGGGGAGCACAGCCTCTGTGGAAATGCTGTTTTTAAAGGCATAACTGTGAAAATGAGAGTGCTGGTGTCCATTGGGTTTGAGAACAAATAGAACAGAATAAGGAACTTTTTATTTCTGGCTGTGCCAACTCCTGGGCTAATTTCCCAAGAGCCCACAGAGCAGAGAATGTGGACAGATCCTAATGGATCTATCCTTATGGAACTCATGGAAAAAATTATTAGCACATTCATTCACATGGTTACTAGCGTGGGATGAGAATTATGCTATTTTTTTAAAATCTCCATTCTGTAGCTCAAAACCCCCAAGTTTCATCAGAATATTTTCATGTGAGATCATAGTTTTCTTTGTTTTATTTTGTTTATCTTTGTTTATTTTTGTGCCAGCCAAGGCTTCCATTTGCACAAGTGCAGCTGTGCTCGATGCTGGATTTTCTGTACCTGAAGTCAGAGGAGAAAATCATTACAAGTATCTGTAAAGTTAGCTGTTAATTGAAATCCAAATTTAGTTCAAGAAGAAAGGGGAAAGCTCAAAACAGGTCTATGAAAGAATTTAAATCCAAATTTAGTTTATTAAATAATTGAAATCCAAATTTAGTTCGAGAAGAAGAGGGAAAACTCAAAATAGGTCTATGAAAGAGATGAAGAGTCATGGGAGTTCTCTTAGTTTTTGGTAAATATGTGATACATGCAAGGCAATCCGAGGATTATTTTAAAATATGCCCAAATGGCAACCACAGGATTGTGTCTCCTGAGTTGAGTTTGGTTTGAGGCAATGCAGATGTGATTGGTGAGGGAACTCTGTGCCTTGGTTCCTTCAGGTTTGCTGCTACTGAAGGGGTCCTGCCAGATTATTTCTGTCAATTGAATTATCTGGGGTGTTTTAAAATGAGAAAAATATGAATTTTCTATAGCAATGAGATTCCAAAGTAAATTGAATCCTATATTTAAATCTCAATTAAAATCAATAATGCCTGAGGAGGCAGGGAATTTAAAAATGTTACTCGTGAGAATCAATGGGATAGAAAAAGATTGTCATGAGAAGTTTTTTAAAAAGAACCAAAAGAAAGGGTCACTATGTTTATTATCTAGGTCTGAATCTGTGCTTTCAGCTCCACATTTATGAACCTCTAGTGCTCAAATTAACAATAAAAGTGTGTGTGTGAAAATGGAGATATCTCAGGCATTTTATCCAATACTGTCTCTGACACTATAATACATATGTATAATTTTAACCTTAATTCTTCAAAAGAACATTTAGAGCTTCACACATTCAGACTCCTGCATGAAGACAAACCACAATCTTGGCAGATACTCAGAGCAGAAATTTCTTTTGTCTGCTCTTCAAAAATATGCTGTGGTGTAACAACCACGTGAGTTTTGCAGGCACGTTGAGCAAATTTTCATTTAAAGAATTTAAATTCCAGTACAGTGTCCTGTCTGTATTCTGCTTTATCAGCTGAGCTCACCCAAACCTTTCAGTGTCTACCCAATTTCTCTTCAAAAAGAAACAATGGAACACTCAAGTCCATACTCCCATCTTCAAAAATTAATTTTTCTCAATTCACCTATACAAGGCATCTCTCTGAAAAAGAAAAAATTAGGTTTTTTTGTGAGCTGCCTATGATGTTTCGTGATCCAACCCATCTTCATCACCTTTCTCAACAAAGGTAACTTTGAAGCACTGAAAGCTGGGGAACTCTACTTTCTTTTCAAACAAAAGACTGAGATCTGTTTGATATATGGATATGAGAAACAACAATCAGACTCTGAACTCAGAAAGTAATGCCACTAACAGAAGCTCTGAAACAGTTTTCAGATAGGACAAAAATGTAAAATAAAAGAGACCACTTACCACTTTAACATATGAGTGAAAATAATTACGCTTCATTTCTTCAAGGTTCTTTTTCTGAAAGAGAAAAGTGAGTTTGGTAATGTACTCTGTGGCATAAAATTCTGCACTCTTTGTGGCGAAGAAAGGGAGAGGTCAAATAGATGTTTTTGTCATCTGTGGACTGAATGAGCTCAATAATTTTGAAATTCTGAGAAATCTGAAATTCTGACAAGCGTGAAATTTGCCCACAGTGCATGTTCAGATGCTTATCAAATGAGTAATTGTCACAACAAAGTGACTGAACATGTGAATTGACAAACCTACACAGGTTTGTCGATATTTTATTACCAGCACAAGAGAGACTTCAAAGCTATTCCAAAACTGTGCTCTTCAATTTAGTCTGCAATGCAAGGTAAAAAAACAATAACAACACAAAATACAATAAAACCCCAACAAAACAAAACAAAACACCCCACCAAAAACCCTAAAGCTTGTGATTAAATCCATCTTTACTCAAGAAAGATGTGAGGTACTTGTTTCAATTTAGACAGAGTATTAGCCCGAAGGAAGCCAATAAAACTGATCACATAAGCAGCTGAAGAATGTGAACAAGAAGCCCAAACTTGTCTCATAGCTATAAACAATATATTTGTCATCTACACAGCAATCATTATTTTAATATGTTTCATTTAAAAATATATCAGGACTGCCTTCTGCTGCTGGAACAGCTGTACAAGAAATCCAGCAGCTCTCAAGCAGATTTCTACTCTCAGTGTTACTGGAGGTTTGACAGATGAAATATTGAAGCTGAGATGTTAAAAATGAGCTTTTTAGTAATAGTAAAAAAAAAAAGAAAAACTCCTTCGAGATCACATGAGCTTGAGAGTGGCTGTCTCACAGATTTGCTCCCTTGTATTCCCCTTACAAACTCATAAGTTCTTACTGTGAATTTTTTGGGGTGAGGAGGGTCTAAAGGGCACGGAAATGTGTATGATCTAAATATTCCACTCTTTATCTCTTGGGGCTGATGGAGTATGAGTGTTTTCAAGAGCAGAACTTGACATTCCACTTCCAGCACCTTTTCATTTGTGTAAATTCAACACAAGCATATCAGGAACCCAGAAAGTTTTGTCTCTGATTTTCTTTCAGTTTTTCAGTTTTAGTACTTGAATATCCTGTCCCTAAATTATTATTTTGTTGTTACCTCTCCTGTACTTTCTGGAAATAATTTTTAAAAGTCTCTTGTGAAATCTGCAAACATCTGAGGCTGCAAAAGAAGCCTCTCTCCATGCTAAAAAAATACTACAGTTTTGCATGATCTGAACTGAATTGTTGGCAGTATGATCAGATTTCTAATAACTCCTTTTCTTTTTCAGGAGAGCATAGATTTGGGTGAGATCATGTTTTCCCTTTGTTATTTGCCTACTGCTGGGAGAATGACCTTGACAGTCATCAAATGTAGGAATCTCAAAGCAATGGATATAACTGGTGCATCAGGTGAATCCACTTCTTTCAAATCGCAGGGCAGAGCCTGTTCAGGAAGGGATGAGTGAGAACTCCTTGTGTTTTGTGTGTTTAAAAAGGCTGTGGGATGGAAGTTGTAGGAGAATGGGTCCAGACCCTGTTTGGGTATGGCCAGTGTGTCTGTTCGGAATGCCCTCAATTTCCCTTTGCACTTACAGCAGGATAAAAGCAGTGTTTGCCAGGGCCACTCAAATATTTGTGATTTTTCCCCTCAGCAATAAAACATTCCTACACCAAGTACTGTTCTTATGCTGCACATTTAGATGGCTTCGGGTCCAAAAATGCTCAAAGCGATTTTCTGTCCGTCAGATCCCTACGTCAAAGTGTCGCTGATGTGCGAGGGGCGGAGGCTGAAAAAGAGGAAAACCACCACGAAGAAGAACACCCTGAACCCCATTTACAACGAGGCCATCATCTTTGATATCCCTCCGGAGAACGTGGACCAGGTCAGCCTCTCCATCGCCGTGATGGATTATGACAGGTAAGCAATTCCTGACTCTTTCTGCCTCCTGGAGCTCACAGCAGCTTCAGTGGCACAAAAGATAAAGCCTTGGGGACTTTTCTTACAGAAATTTAAAGCTTACACACCTTTTAGAGCACAGGGCATTTTATCTGTGTCGTAAATAAGTGGGATGAGGAAGAAATATGGCTTAATCTTCTTTCAGGCCACTAGCCCTGGCATATTCCTGTCCTTATCTGGACAAGCTTTATGTATGTAAAATATATAAATCAGGTATGTCTTCCAGCTTAGAAAAACCCCTCACACCTCTAATTTCTATTTAAATAGCAGGTATTTGAAGAAGAAATTTTGAAGGTATTTGAAGAAGAAAATTTGGATGTCTAAAAAAAAATTAGATGCTAATTATGTCATTGAATTAATTCTTGGGTTGATTCAAGAATAAATAAAATAAATATATTATCTATTTATAAAAATAAATAAAATGGAGGTATAGCCTATTTGAGCAACGACTCTTAGCTTTCACATTTTTGACTGAACTTCCAAAGATCACAACAGCTAGAGCTGAGAAAGAGTTCATGAAATAATTTCTGAAGGATTTGCAGCAGGAAATGTATTCCCCACCATTTTCCTTTGCCTTCCTCTCCCACAAACTTCAAGCACGTTTTCCTTCCAGATAACTCTGTGTATTATGATCCTCCTCTGCCCTTGTGTCTTTTGGGTTGTAACCTTTTAATGGCAAGGGTTATGTTTTCATTGCTATTTTCATAGCTGCTAGAAGCACTCTGGGAGTGGCTGGAGGTTTTTGATGTTACCATTACAGAATTTAATATTCCTATACTATCATTAAAACTAATATCTGTAATAAACAATGTGAAATCTTTGGCCATGCATTCTGTGCCACGCTGAACCAGTGAACAGAATTGTGTTATTAAAACTATTTTTTTTAAAAAATAAATTCTATCTCTCTGCAATTCTCAGAGTAGGGCACAACGAGGTCATTGGAGTGTGTCGGACAGGAATTGACGCCGAAGGGCTTGGAAGGGATCATTGGAATGAAATGTTGGCTTACCCACGCAAACCAATCACTCACTGGCATCCTCTAGTAGAGGTAAGAGGTAGCAAAATTCTCTCCTTGATATTGAATGTTTTTGTCCCTCACATTTTGGGCCTTCTGAGAATCGTGAAAATCAGTGCAGCACCTATAGATCATTAGCACAACCTAAACCTGGTTTCATGGGTTTATTCTTCACTCAAAAGGGCCTTTTCAAATGCTTCCATGATGCTGAGGGCACTGCAAGATTACATTAAAGCCATTTAAAATTTCCAGAGATTACGATAAAGAGCTTACAGCTCCTCAGAAGAAATCATTTGCAAAAAATCCAAAAGCAATCATTTCCTATTCAAAAATCTTCAGCATAAACCGGTGTTGCTAAAACATTCATCTGCAACTGGCCTGCAAATTAGGCTGAATTAGGCAACAAACCAGCAGCTCTCTCCAGAGTTATTCAACAGACACTCACCGGGAGCTTATTCAGATGTAGAGGGAATTTTATCCACCAGTCCCTGGGCTTGGGCTCCCTCTCCAATCTGCTGTGGAGCTCTGTGCACAAAACCCTCGCAGCTTTGGGCTCGGGAGGATTCTCACTGAAGCCTTGGGAAGCGGCAGGGACACAGAGGCAATGTTTAGTCCAGAACAGCAGCAATCTCTGTGGAAAAATGAGGCAGCACAGACCATTTGATTTCCCCACACAACACATCCTGCAACAGGGAGAAAAGCAGAATATCAGGGTTCAGGAAAACACCAAGAGCAGCGTGGGGCAAGGAAATGGAGTCAAGGCAGCAGGGAAGTGTCTTCCAGAGGTTCATGGCTCTGTCTGGTTCATGTGAGTTTGGAGACAGAGGTCCCAGCCCTGTTGGTAAATAAACCCACTCCTGTGAAACGAGCCAGAAGCATTTTCAGAAGGTCACTTGAGAAATTTTCTTTCCATTATTAGTTCTGCTGGAGACTTTGATGCCAGGGACTTCGATCCAGAGACTAGAAAGGGTCTAGATGAGATCTGGATTACTTTTTCAGAGAGTCTCTCACCCTCTGAAATGAGCATGATGCACAATCAGCTACGATGACATTTGTAAAAATAACACTTTTCTTGCAGCTACCTGGCCGAGCAACCAGTTTTGACAGCCAGGGATCCTGTTCCTCCCCAAAACCACCGCTCACACCCTGAGGAGCAGAGCAGATCCATCGTGGGCAGTGTCCAAACCTCCCTCGTGTCCCACATCTCCAGAAACAGAAGGTTCGGCTGCCGCAGATGAACTGTATCCATATTTTTTTATCAAAATGCATTTTTTTCCTATTCTAAGTCTTGTATGGCAGTTTATAATAATTTGTTAACGTGTGAATGAAGTTGGCTCGAGTCAAATATAACCCTGCCTCGTGCAAATTCATTCACCTGTTTTATCTCTGGCACGTACCCAGTGTCAGGTTCACGCAGAGTTTTGATGGGACCTGTATCTTTTCATAGTCAAAGAAATCAGAAAAAAAGATCCCTTCAGCAATTCAAAACTACTGCAGCTTTTCACATGGAATTCTTTTGAGGGAGAGGAAATAGTCATATACAGCTCATGTAGTAAACGTCTTCTAAATTGCACTAAATCCTCTATGACTTTGCAAGAGAGCACTTCAAACAATATTTTGTGGGAAAAAAACCCAACTGTTGCCATTTTTTGAGTGTCTGGAAAATCAGTTCATTCCTTGGCAGGGAGGAAGGGCTGATCTAAAGCCCACTGAAGCCAAGGATTTCCTGACTTCCAGGGGTTTTAGTCCAGCCCTTCTGGAAAAGGTGTGAGCACTGGATCTATGCAGTAAAAACCCTTCCAGCACTCGTGGTGACAGCTCCAACTGCAGAGGAGACAATGCTCAGAGGTAAAGGAATTGATTTGATGGGATTTATCTCGTCAGAAAATTGACCAAATGTTGCAGTTGCCCGCAACATTTTTGTGGTTCTTGATTTAATGCGACAGACAATGATTTCTCCAAAGTTATTTTGGCTGAGTGCATAGCACACGTGGAATTTAGTTTCTGGATGCCTCTAGAAATACATACTAAATATCAATTGGAGATGTGTTTTCTGTCAGTGTGTGGGGGGAGAAATTGAAATGCGACTATTTTGCGAGCAACTAAACTCATTTATTAGAATACACAGTGACAGCAAATGCAAAAAAAAACTATTGGCTGTAGTCAGATGCTTCAAGAACTAGAAGAGAACTGCATATTATTTTGTGGATTTATCTCTAAACTTTACAATTTACCTCAATCAGATAAATCAGATAGTTACTTTCTTTTTTCCTTTGTTCGTTTTCTTTCTTTCTTGTGACGAGTGCAGCAAAGACTCCATGATTGGGTGTGAGATTTTGAAAGCTGGGCTGTAATTAGAAAAAAGTTGTGGCCGTGGCACTTTTTGTACCTTTGCAATATATGTAAAGAAAACTGAGGATACAATGTTTTCCAAAACTGCATTTTTACAGAAGTGCCATACAGCAGAAAAACGTCAATGGGACATTGATTTGTCATAATGAAAGAAACTTTGAGAATTAATCTAGATTTGAGGGGGAAAGGCCATTCTGGCAAACTTCTGAAGGACCATTTTGTGTTTGTTTAGCCTGACTGACACAGAATATTTTTCTGAAGCCCCAGTCCCTCCATGCCATTCACTAATTTTTAAGAAGTGTCTTAACTGCCCCAGGAAAGTTGGCAGTGCTGGTCTTAACATCACAGGTCAAAAAAGGAGGCAGCTTTTCTACCTTGCCTCCTGTGAATGCAGCAAGCAAGAAAATAAATATAAAAATCAGTCTTTCAGGCAGTCTTTACAAATTTTTTTTTAAAAAAAAAAAAGAAAGAAAAAACAGGAAAAAATAAAAGGCTCCAGCCCAAGTTTTGGAATGCTTGTTTTAGGTTGTTCATGGCTCTAGGCAGAAATGCTTTCTCCCAGAGAGGATTGGTAATGCTGAAAACTGATCCTCCCTGCTTAAGATTGTATTTTCATCACCAGAAATACAGAGCAGCCTTGCAGAATTTCATTCCTCCATTTGCTCTGGATGAGTAATTTTTTTAATAGGAGAACAAACTCTCCTCTGCGAGGTTTTCTTTCCTCCCCTCATTGTTCGCCTAACAAAATTCTGTGGCCTAGATCATTTTCAATATGATTCTGCAAGGCTGAGACAGAAACAGATATATATATATATATACATATGTGGAGATTGAAAAACTATTTTGTGTATACATTTATCTTAATATAAATTATATCAGCAGTGGCCTTTGTGGCCCAGAAAATACTTTTTGTAATGTGGTACTGTAACGGTTAACTAAATATTCTTTGCACTTTTTTGCACCTAATATCCAAAAAGCGAACAAATTCACGATCAAATGTAGCATAAGTGTTCAGCAATGAGCAGCGTATTTTTACAAATTTTATTGTTTTCTCTGTATGTTTCATCATAGGTAGTAAGGCATTTCGAGATTCATTTTCTTAAATTTTAATTGTAGTCAAATACCAAAGGCTCAGTTTGTGCCCCCTTGTTGTGTTTTTTCTGGTATTGTTAATTACAATAGTGAATGACTTCTGTGTCTAAATTGGATTGATGTGTGCTCTGCACTAGGAGAAATCAGGCTGCAAAATCATCAGGACACCGAACTTCAAAATTCATCCCCTAAGTGATTATATTTAGTCCCTTAGCAGCGATTCATAGAATTAGTGGAAAAGATATTTTTTTCCCATTGTTTTCTTAGCTATCTCAAAGGGCAGAATTTGTACTTAGGATATGAATTATCCGTTGGCTTTAGAGCCTGGTTTACAATTTACTCTGAACAACATCACAGGAGCGCCGAGGAAGAGCTTAACACAGTTTAAGTCAAGGAATTCATTGCTTGATGTATATCTTTACTGAGGTATTTTAAATATTTTAATTTGGAGAAGTTGCAAGTTCTCTGCTCCCATCCCTATTTTCTTTCTTTTTTTTTTTTTCCTGCTTATCCACATTTCTCCCATATCTCACACGTTAGCCTAATTTGGGAAAAATCAAATCTGGCAAAATGCTGGTCTGAAATATATTGCAGTAATTTCACAACAGCTAGAAAATGTCCTTTCCTGAAGGCCTGACTTATTTTTCTTGCAGCAGTTCACTGCAAACAGCACCAGGACTTAATAAGAATTGTATTTTCACAGCCTAACTTTTTTTACACTTTCACACTGCACAGGTGAGTATAAACTCAAGAAGATATAAGTCACAGATTACACTCCATGGCCTCAAATTTGGATCCAGTATTGTGTAATTATGTATTTTATAATCCCTTCTCACCCTCCCAGCAAGCACTGAGCTCCTTCCCCATCATCTTCTGTCCATGCTGGGCTTAGGGATATATAAATTGGTCAGAGATAATCCAGCCAGGAGCTTCCCCTGTGAAATTTTGTCTTCAATTCATGGAATTCTTTTGACTTCTTATGTTTAAGTTATAAAACTGCACATTTTTCTCACAGAATCGCCACCACATTCAATATTTTTGAAGAAAACAATAAATGTTTTCATTGGGTTGATTTTTTTTTTTTCAAGGGGAACAGCAATTACCTAATTTCTTTCTGTGGATCCATTTTTGGAGCAATATGAAGAAAAATTTAAGTTAAAAAAATGACTCATTTGATCTATCTTTTTCTCCTCTTTCTCCGCATTTTAATTGAATTCCACGTAATTCTTTTTAAAATTTTTAACATGATGATGTACATCACACACATGGTAGTCTATCTCTTTTCTATAAACTTTTATATCTACTAACTTTTTCTTACACTCCATTAATTTACCAGGCTTTATACATCTAAAATCATTCGACTGCACTTTCTGAGAGAGCAAACTTTTAAAAGAAGGGTATTTTAGAACTCAGTAATAGAGTTCTTCTGCTGAAAATGTAAAATTTTTCGGAGATCCATAAACGTGCCTGCAAAATTTGAAAATCCCCTTAGTGGAGCATGCAAAAACCTAGGTTTGCACATGAAGTATTGCACCTTCTGGATGTACAATCAGTATTATTTAGCACTTCTGCTGCAGCAGAACTCCCACAGCTAATCAGAAATACATTTCAGTTCATGATAAACATTTGATAAATCTATACTGAGTGACAGCTCCTTGACCCAAAAAGTTCATGTGACATTATTTGTACAAATGGACATGCTTGAAAATTTAGTAAGTGTTAAAATGTGTTAATCAGACAGTGAGGTGACTTTTGGACAAATCTCATGCAATATGTGTTAGACCATCCAAAATATGGATAAATATTATATATATATCAGAAATATTAATGCATGTTTTGATGGGACACTTTTTCTCTCATTCACACCACAGCAGAGACTCAGTTTAACTCGAGATTCACTTCCATTTTTCTTCTGAGGCTTGCCAGCCTAAGCTGAGAGCGCCTAAATCATGGCACAGAGCAAACCACAGAGCCAGGAAAGACTGAGGAAAATGTGGCAGGGGACACAGAGCTGTTTGATGCCACTGCAAATGCTCTGCAATGGAAATCTTCCTCCTGAAAGTGATAATAATTACAATAATCCTTAATAATTACAATTTTATTGCTTGTCCTTTCCTTCTCTGCTGTAAAACAGGACAAAAGGAGCATCAGCATAATTAATCGAGGTGCTGATCACAGCCATTTGGCTTCTCCAAAGCAAATAATACCTTAACTTCAGAAAGTGTCTGCTGTTTACTCCTCCAGATGAATAAAACTCTCCTGCACAAGTTCCCTTTCCCCAAACCCTGGAAAAACTGGCAAGTTTTTAAACAGCATGCAGGAAACCAAGAGCTAGAAATCTCCGAGAAAGCGAAGCAGCAGGTGGGATTTAAATTTCACAGGGGAATCTGGTCAGGAAAATGGAACTAACACCTCCAATCTTTGAGTGCTGAGGGATGCTCGATGCCAGCAGGTGCTCAGGGCTGTGATTTTGTGTTTTATCTCTCCAGTGTTGCTGTTGCTGGGAAACCTTTACAGGCGCAGAGAGAGGAGAATGCCCCAGGGATTGCCATTGTACATTTTTTTCCACCCAAGTATGGCTGTGCCTCTTGTGCCACACCAGACCCTTTCCTCTGGAAGGGCAGAAATCATGTTGGGTTTGCAGAGCAGGAGAAATCCATTTGGGGCTGTGCCATCATGAGGAATATTCACTTTGTTGGGGCTGAGGACAAGTGTCTGTGCCTTTCTGACCCGAGGGAGGACATTTCCTACAGTGCTGACTCAGGTCGGTACCACTGAAATTCCATCAAAACCATCAAAATATGATGAACACATATAAATACAGCTCATATAGGTTGCCAGAACACCGAAGCTCCCTCCTGTGGAAAAGAAATTGCTCCCTGGGATGTAAATCAAGGCAGTGAGTTCTGGAGGTTGGGTCTGCAGGAAGCCACAGAGCTGCTGCGATGGAAGTGGAGCTGCTCTGGAATAATTTATGAATACAATATGTTGAGTTGATGATCGGTGCTGAATTAGGTGAGTTCAGTAATTCTGCTGCAGGGGAAAAAGGGCTGGAAATGTTTGGCAGGGGAGTGTCACTCAGAAGGCAGAGTTTTGTAAAATGTTAGTGTCCGTCCTCGTGGCCTGGGAGAGTCTAAGGATGTTATTGCAGGGTTGCCGTCTGTGGTGTTTGGGTTGGTTATTTCAGACGGTCGGGACACAGACGAGAGATCTCTGGAGTTTGGTCTTAGAGCATGAGGTTTATTGTGAAAGGTGTGGGTGTAGGGGAGCTGCTGGGAGCTGCCAGACACAGCTCAGAGCAGGGAGAGAGGGGAGAGAGAGAGAGAGAAGAAAGAAGAAGAATCGAATAATAATGCATGGTTGCCGTTTACAATACAATAAATCCTCTTCTGTGCTGAATATTCTAATTTTCACTAACCAATCTAGAACAAGCTACAAATCCTACAACATTTACATACAGCCTAGGAGAGTCATTGCATTACCATACGGCTTTATATTTTAAACCCTAAAAACTGCTTTTTGGACCCTCTGCCGAGTTGGCAGGGTCTGCTCTGCCCCTTGGAGCTGTCTGCAAGCAGAGGGGATTGTTTAATCCAAAGGGGATTCCCTTCAGTGGCCACACCATTGTTTTCCAGTTGTTTAGTACCTGGGGTTTGGGATCTCCAAGCTTGTCTTCATTTCAATCTCGCTGATAGTTTCCATATTCTCAGCATCTTTTGCCAGGTAATCATATTTATAAGGCTTTCCTATTTCATCCTCCCCAACATGTAATAGCCAGGCTGAAAAATGCACCTCATCTAGAATGGTGAAACCCCAAGCAGGCACAGGAAAAAAAGGCACAGGGAAGATCAGGAAATCTGATTTGGGACAGAAAATATTTGAGTCTGAGCAGGCTGGGGGTGCAAGCTGGTGCTGTACAGAGAAAATAGGAAAAAGGCACAGGGAAGATCAGGAAATCTGATTTGGAACAGAAAATATTTGTGTCTGAGCTGGCTGCTGTACAGAGAAAATAGGCTTGGTTGCTCTCCCATTAATGGAAGGGAAAGCTTGAGGCAGGACAAATATGCATATACACTGTTATTTTCAATTCCATTTATTTGAAATATTTAAGTTTGCGTATTCAAGCTTAAATATTTAAATACCATTCTATTTTTAATGAAGTGGAGTATTCACAGACTCCCTAAAAGAAAAGTTACAAATACGTTCAGACTGCCTGGGTTGGCGCAGCTACGACAGGCACAGCGTCCCAAAGCCCAGCGAAAATTAAAGAATTGTGAAATCCTGCCTCTCCCCTGGAGAGGTGAAGTCAGGGACTCTGACACAAAAAGAGAACTGAAGATTGTTTTTGAATAGTTTGGGGTATTTTCATACTTTAGAAATTCAACCCCCTGAAGTAAAGTAATCTATCTATGCATCTACCCGTGAGGAAAATACAATAAAATTAAACAAAAAGCGGGGAATAAAAACTTTCTGTAAAATCAATAATGCTCCAGAACATGCTTAAAATTGCTTTCCTGTGTAGAATAATGGTTTAGATTTAAGATCTGATATCCTGGGACCTCTTAGGTTAAAAAGGAAAGGCTGTGTTTCTGATTTTAAAGCAATATTTTCCTGCAGGTATAGAATTCCTAGTTGCCTGGCCCTGTGTGATTTCAAATATCAGAAAGGTTCCAAGGAATGCTTGTCAACATCACAGGCAGGAATTTTAGGCACTTAAGATTAGCCCTGATTAACAAGGAATCTGGGTTTTTTTCTAGGTTAATTTCAGGAGAAATTGTAGGCTCTTGGATGTTTTTGTGAAGCAGATCCTTTTCCATAAATACAGTCTGCAAGGGGAGAGAGAAAAAGGTTGGAGTTGTTTTTTTCAACATGTTATGAGTTGAGACTGGAAATAGGACCGGAAGTGAAGAGGGGTGAACAAGAAGATATCTAAAATCTCTTGTGACATCTGAGCCGTGAACAGGAGACAAGAGAGGAGAGGAAAAACCTATAGAGTATGAAAAGAGCCTTCTAGAAAAAATAAATAAATAAATAAATAAATTGGAAAGAAGAGCAGAAAATATAAAAAGGGGTTGAATAGGCTTTTCAATAGAGAAAAATATATGTGCAGGCAATACTTCCAGGAAGAAAGGGACTTTCGATGTGATTCCCCTACTTCATATCTTGTATGGCCATTTGCAAACTCACAGGGGTAGTGGGAGCCAATTTCAGGTCCTGAGTCTGTTCTTACAATAAAAACAACCCCACAGATCATTCTCCCAGAGGATTCACAGTGCAAAGGGAGCTGGGAGCTGTCCATGGCACGTCCTTCCCCCATAACTGAGGCACCAAAAGGACATTTTCCACACACACTCACATTTTTCTCTAGAGCCTGTAATGGCCTCCTATTTATTTGCATCTGACCCAGGCTGGACAATCTCCAATAGGAGAAAAAACATTTTTAAATAATGCCACCTCTCACATTGTCAAAGCTCCTGGCAAAGAGTGCTTGAATCACCAATAGCAAACACCTCTGGAAATGCTGCTGTGGTACACAAGGTACTGGGGTTGTTTTCAAACCTAAATACCACACAACGGTGGACAAGTCTTTGGGCTGCTGCAGGTGCTAATTCTCTGATGACTCAAAACTCTGAAGTCATAATTACGGTGTATTTCTCTCTTAATATCCCACAGGTCTTTGTGTATGAATAGGGTCCTGGAAATGAGGTTTCTGACAAATCCCATCTCCTCCTGTTCTTCCTATTCATGGAGGTTCGGCTGAATAATGAATTCCTGCTCCTTTGTCCTAAATTGTCACATTGCTGTGAATGTTTCACCCTGGGAGTGGCTGCCCCTTATTAAAAATCAGAGTGATCAATAGAGGGCCATTACTTCCCTCACCATGGTTTACAGAGGCTTAATTGTGTAATAATAGTAATGAGGGAAATGAGTGCATAGCTGAACAAGACAGAGAATTGCCAGCTGTAATTATTTTTGTCAAATGGGGATGTGTGCATGGGGGTATCTTTCTTCTTCATGGAAATGGAGATTTGGCCACCACAGAAAAAGAAAAAGGAGATTTTGTGGCCCTTTCAAAGGGCACTTCGCACTCCTACATTTGCTCCTGCCAAGCTTTATGTATTATATGAGTTCAATGATCTTAATTATCCTTACAGCATGAGATTCATTTATTTAAACCTACAACCTTTTCAGTCTTTAGTCCGCAAAGGTAACTTTGGGCCAGAGAATGACAATCACCAATGAGAAAATACAGCTTTATCTCAGCCAGCAGCCGAAATCTGCCCAGCTGGGCCCTCCTGGGCTGCTCTAAGGGAACCTGGCTGTGGGATTTGGTGGTTTTGTTTCACACGGACGGGACGGAGACGAGAGATCTCCGAAGTTTGGTCTGAGAGCATGAGGTTTCTTGTGAAAGGTGTGGGTGTAGGGGAGCTGCTGGGAGCTGCCAGACACAGCTCAGAGCAGGGAGAGAGGGGAGAGAGCAAGCAAGAGAGAGCAAGAGAGGGAGAGAGAGTAGAAAAGAAAGAAGGTAGTATCTCCTGGTTGCCGTTTACAATACAATAAATCATCTCCTGTGCTGAATATTCTAATTTTCACTGACCAATCTAGAACAAGCTACAAATCCTACAACATTTACACACAGCCTATGAGAGTCATTGCATTACCATACGGCGTTATATTTTAAACCCTAAAAACTGCTTTTTGGACCCTCTGCCGAGTTGGCAGGGTCTGCTCTGCCCCTTGGAGCTGTCTGCAAGCAGAGAGGATTGTTTAATCCAAAGGGGATTCCCTTCAGTGGCCACACCATTGTTTTCCAGTTGTTCAGTACCTGGGGTTTGGGATCTCCAAGCTTGTCTTCATTTCAATCTCGCTGATAGTTTCCATATTCTCAGCATCTTTTGCCAGATAATAATACTTGTAAGGCTTTCCTATTTCATCTTCCCCAACACCTGGCACTGCTGCACTTCAGCCACTTGCCAGACAAAGCATTAACCCCCAAAACCTGAGGATTAACCCCCAAAATCCTGGGTCTGCTTCTGCCTGCCTTCCAGGCGATGAAGTCAGAGTAGTCCTACCCAAAGAGGCCTTGATGATGAGCAATCTGTGCTGGGGAAAGAGATTTCATTCAAATTATACCAACATGGCTTTTAGAATTTTTTTTTCTGCCTTTTTTTCATGTGCTGTTGTTAAAAACGGACTTTTTCTTAAGTTCTGTCTTTAAAACTCTCTCTTTATAATTTAATCTTTAGCAGGGCAAAAAGTGGTACTAAAGTACCAATTTATTCATGCACTGAAAAATAATATTGATGCAAAAAAAAAAGTGAAAAAGCCTTTCAGCAAAAAATATCTGTGGCAGCAAAACATAAAAATGCTGATAAAAAGATATGTTGCTTTTTGTGTGATTTTTCTGACTAGAATTAGACTATTTTACCTCCCTTTTTTGAACTATCTCAAGAAAAACACAAAATGGTAAATGTATCTAATGTAGATTTAATAGTTATTGAAATAATATAGCACAATAGTAGTGATTCAATTCAGCCTCTTACGGCGTACCATGAACAATACACATTTATTTATATATTTTGTATTGCTAAAAAATCTATTCATCCCCTTACTTCAAACACACAAGAATTCTTGCACGCTTTCAAAAGGAGATTTCTCTTAGGTTAATCGCTTGCTACTTTATACACCAATTTTTCTTGCGTTAATTAAAAACGAAAATATTTTCTTCACATCATGACAACAGATATATGAAATATATCCAACAAAACCACTCCGTAGGTGTTTTTAATGTGTCATTTCCTCTCCAAGCACAGCGCTCTGTGCTTGACCAGCCCAAAGCTGAAATCCAGCAGGAGCACATTGATTTCAGTTCCCTTTGCAGCAGGTTCCACAGCAGGATGTGCCACAGCACCTCCTGAAACCAACCCAGACTGATTTCTCTTACATCCACCGTGGATTTTTGTCTTTTTCAGACTGTATTAGAAGTCTTCAGTGCATCTCTAGGGTATGAACTGTTGTTGCAAATGGTGATTTTACTAATACTGGTGAGAAAGATGAGCCTCAGCTGCCTGAGTTGGTAAAATAAAATGTCTGGTCTATGCAGTCAGACATGGAGGAGAAGTATTTTTACCGATTTTTCCTTTTTAATGGTGGCCTGCAGGTCTCCATTTTGTTCTGAAGCTCAGAGGGTGTGTATAGACCAAACTTTTCCTATGTAACTTTTAGATAGTCCTGTTGCACATCAGATATAAAGCACTTCTTTTCAGTCTATATTTCTATGGAAAAAAAGGTACTGAACAAAATTTAATTTTGTTAAATAAATAGAAAATTATTTCTCCAGAGAATGGAAAAGTACAGATATATATTTAGTATTGTTCCTTGTTTTTCTGCCGAATGTAGATCCAAATTCTTTCTATTCCCGTCTGTGTGGGTGAGCAGTTTCTGTAGGATATGTTGGACTTAAATACGCATGGCTAAGGATGGGATATGGTTGGTTTTCCATCCCGGAAATAAGCACTGATTTCGTGGATAGGGAGTCCCAAAATCTCCTCCTTCCTTCCCGTGAGCTCGTGGTCCATGCTGAATTCTGGCTTCAGTGCGCTCCTCGTGGAAACTGAAGCAGGGGGAGGAGAATAGGAATCAGCCACATCTTTTCTTTTTTCACATCTTGGTTTTCCCGGCGTGCGCTTTTTTGTGGGGAAAAGCAAACCCTCCAGAGTGTGTGCTTCAAAAGGTAGGAAGTTAAAATGGAGTTCCTGGCCGTAGGAAATATTGACAGCAAAAAAAAGAAATAAGAAATTACCCACTTGATATTTAAACTCCTAGTATTTTGAAATATTAAAAGGAAGCACCCAACACAATGCCTGTCAGAATAAACACCTTTGCTGTGGCAATGAGGGTTCTGATTAGGCCCTAAGAGGCCCAAACTCTAACAGAACTCCCTACCTTTAAAATAATCTTTCTGATTAGATCAGAAACATTGCCAAGTCTATGTAGCTTACAGAGAACCGCAGAGCTCTAAGATTTTGTCTCTTCTTGCTATGTGGTGTTGGCTGACCAAGATCTACTATTAAATCCCTGACTGTTTTAGTGCCCTTTATTCAGTGTTCATGATGTGACTTTTCCAATGAAGTCTGTGATTTGATACCTAGACATTGTTCAAGTCAATATCCTTGGCTTCTGCGTTATAGAGACGAGAAAACAAAACTTTTTTGAACTCGTGTTCCTGGCTTTTTGTATGCGCTAAATGGCCATTTGTGAAACTTGACAACATAAATTGTACTACTGATAGTAAATGGGTTTTTTTGCACTAGCCTTTGAGAGCTGTAACACATTTCAGTATTTTTACAATGTATTCTCTAGAGAGTGTGAATCTATTTGTCGGTTCTGAAAAAAAATATGTAACGATGAAACCTCAAAAGATGTTATGAAGTGTACAGTTTGTGATAATTTTATATTTTAAAAAAGACAAGAAAAATAAAATAATTCATTTCAAATAATTTTATTCTAATTGTTTCATATGTATTTTGAACAAGAAATAAAGTGATTAAAAATATTCCGTTTTTTCTGTCGTTCTTACAAAAGCAAACTTTTCAAAAGGAAATAAAGATCAGTGGATGAGAATGGCCCCAAGCTGAGCAGCTCTGTCTATATCCAAGGTGCTTTCTTCTCATAAAACTGTTACTTTAAAATTATACACCATGGAGAAGCAAAGGATATTTTTGCTAGCAGATTTGCAAAATTCAGGACACAATGCCTTTGACTGAAAACAATTAAATCGAGCGGTTCCATTATTACTTTGTATAATTCTTTTCACATTATCTTCCATTTCCTGCTATGATGTTGCTTTCTGTTATCTTCAAAGTCATTAGGCCATGTTTTAAATAATGGATTAATTATTCAATTTAATATTATTAAAGTATTTAAGAATATTGAAGTATTTCACTGAAGAGACACAAGCCCAATTTCCAATCTCCTTGTTTTTAGTTGCACAATCACACAGATCAAACAGACAAGAACTTCGCCACCATTAAATGGAACAAATTAGCCGGATTTAGATAAGACAGAATTTATGTTTAAAGTTGCATAAAAGCAATTGCCCCTTGGCAGACTTTTGAAACTCTCCTGAAGTGAAATGAGATAGATATATATATGTAGATATATAGATAGATATAG